>JASKGO010001237.1:0-10693 GCA_030556065.1 Holobus sp. GC000080
AAAATCCATTCATATATTAATTAGTTAGTCAAAGCAAATCTTTCGGAAAACTACCCGAAAGCCCTAATTTATCTGAAATGGCCTCCGAAAAAAGAACCTTTTTGAGCATTTTATTTGCACATCGGTGACCTATGTCTCCTCAGGGATTCCCGTCTCCGGGACTTATCTAATTGGTCTGCGAAAATGATTGGGCAGCTAGAGAAAAAGAGGAAGCTCGCATCTCCACCGAGATTAATTAAAATAATTAGCGTGCTGCAATCGATAAAACCTTTATAATTAGCGCCCAAAGCGCAACATCAGCGCTCGCAAACTTTAAATAATTAAACGGGTTCTTCATGTCACGGATTTATCGCCTTGCATTTTCCATACCAGTAGTCTTACTAGCAAACCATTTCCCAGTTTTTCCCTCGCATGCATCTAAGAACTACATCCCCAGTTGCTTTCGCCTCTAGAAGGTTCTCTTGCTAAAGGCCAATAAAATAGTTGAAAGCTTTTCGCGCTTTATGACTACACACTAAACTATTTTAAGTGCGCCAAATGCTACGGCAACAATTAATTAGTCCGAGTCCACTTTTTCTAATTGCACGGGTGATGCGACGAGGAAACAATGGAGCGGACCGGAGACTCTTGCACACAATTAATGATTGTCCAATCATCCTCGGACCATCAATTCCCCATCTTCGGATCGAATAACCGCAAATACATTGTCGAATAAAAAGCGATGACAATGTAATGAATGATGAAACACATTCGATATATAGGTATATAAAGAGACGGAAAGCTCTCCGAAAGTTCCCCATCTCGTCCATTGTTTCGCTACAAAAGGCTGCCAGAAAATCAGCGAGTGCTCTTTGCGTATCAAACAACTTGGGGATAATATTTAAAAGCCTGCATATTTAGTGGTCGGCGACATTTCGCTCAAATTAATGCTGCTCTCGCATTTCATAATCGATCATACTGATTTATGGACATTTTTCTATCATTCTTATTTTCCAATATTTTTTTTTACCTGAATCGATTAAAAATAAAATTGAAAAAAAATCAATTACTTCTTGTATAATGAAAATATTAGTGACTGATTTGTAATTGTACATTGACGTTGTTTATCCTCGGCGTCAATATCACGAACCACGCCGGTTTGAAATTGATGTTCATGATTTAATATACAGCGAGCGCATTCGATGCAATTTACCATTGCGATTTCATGATATGCACTAGGATTATCTGAAACGCCGAAGCAATTAGACCATTTCCTCCCCCTGCTTCAATGCTACGTAAATAATAATAATTCGTTGTGCTGCGATCGTTTATGGATGTGCCGCTGTATCCACTGCATGATTATCGATGAAAATTTGCCGAATGCCATTATTGATATTAAGAGACTAGTGTAGTTATGGCTGTAGAACTGTTTACTCCATTGAAGACTGGCGCCTTCACATACAATAAAGACGGGTTTAATGTTTTGCAATACTTTTAACAATGGAATTTTTTAAAGTCAAATTAAAATATATATTCATATTAAGTTCATATGAAAAGCAATAAATTTAAAAATTTAATGTAAAATTTATATGATTAATAATATAGTATTTGAATTTACTATTAAATCCGGCGCCTTAACATACAATAAAGTCAGGTTGAATGTTTAAAAAATCATTTCATATTGAATTTTTTTAAAGTTAAACTAACAAATTCAATTTTAAATTTTAAGCAATAAATTTTAAAATTATTATGAAATTCGAATTTATAATATGACATTAAAATTTACTATTAAATCCCGGCGCCTTCACATCCAGTGATTGGTTTAACACTAAATGTTTTTTGTATAAAAAATTTGCTTTAATCCCTTTTAAATATTAATTATTATTTTAAATAATGCAACAAATAACTATTGTTATTTTTATTAGCTCGACGGTGCCTTTGTATGTTAAAAAAAAAATAATTAAAATTTCAAAAACTACTTTTAGCAATGAAATTTTAGTGCAATTAATTACCGATAGATATTTTCAGTAATTAAAATAACATACTGATGAAAAATGAATAAAAAAAAATATTTCGATTAGCTTAATCTATAATAATCTTTGTGAGTGAATTTTTTTTACTGCAATATTTTGTTATTTTTATTATTATGGCAATTTCATTTTTGATTTTAGTGAAATAATGACCAATTTAATGCTTAAAATAATTTTTGCGTAAAAATGGGCTTTTGTTTATTTACAGATTTTAGATTGCAATCAATGGTTTTATACTAAAAATAAAATTGAAAATTGTTTTGCCCAAAAAAAATTGTTTGTTCCGGCGCCTTCATGTCCATTAATGACTGGTTTTATGCAGTGCAATACTTTGTACATTAAAATTTCCATTTGAATTTTTTAAATTAAAAATAAAATAGAAAAATTAAATTTAAATTGTAATTATTTTATATACGTGCTCTTTCACAACCAGAACTGGTTTATTACTTTTAATTACTTTTAACATTAAAATTTCGCTTAATTTTTTAACAAAAATACTTTAATTGTTATTTTGAAATAAAAAATAATAATAATTTCCGGCGCCTTAAAACAAAATTTTTCTTGAAAAAAATATTAGGAATTTCTTGTTGGGAATTTAAATGAAACAAAGAGTTGCGAAAGTAAGTGTATTAATTTGGAGCAAATAATTTACAGCACTTTTACGACAGTAAAAGCAATAAAGATTCCGAAACACAAGAATTTACACGACCCCCCTGAGAAGCGAGGGTAATTAGTTATTCCATTTGGACGATGCAGAGAGATGAAGCGTTGATAAAAAATTACATGTATATATTATATTTATGAAGACGATGAAGAAGTGGCTAAAGTTGGCGGCCAATAAATGCAGCCAGAGAGAGAGTATTTATAAGACAATAAAACCGTAATGAACGGTATCTATCTATTGTAGGTCCATGATAAAGGTTTTATGTTTCGGTGTGCGCGCTCAGGGCGCGGAGGCGGCCCCGAAGTAATAGCAGCGGCAGCATCGGTAGCGGCAACAGAAGAAGAATAAGGAGTGTGACGGTATTAAATAATAAATATCTCCCCTTGTTTCAGTTAAGTGAAGAAGTGGGATACGTGCTCTACTCAGCACTGGGATCGTTCTACGTTCCTTCGTGTATAATGGTGTTCGTTTATATCAGGATCTACTTTGCGGCAAAGGCGAGGGCTCGAAGGGGAATCAGGAAGCCGCCGAAGAGGCAACCTCAGGACGCCGTCACTAGTTTCACGACGGTGCGGGAGGAGAGCAAGAACGGGGGCGAGAGCGGACGGCCTGGAGGATCCATCGATAAGAACAGCAACACTTCGCCGAGGGACGGCGAACGCCAGATAGCCACCATCGAGAGTCATCCGCTTCCGCCCGTTATACCTACCGTCACGTGCGATCTCGCCTCTGACATATCTACCAGCGATGCCGGTGACGTCATGTTGCCTGATACTAGTGAAGATAAGGACACACTTAAGGTGCACTTTTTCAATTGTCCTTTTTTCTTATTTTCTGCTCATTTTTTTTTTGTTTGTTTATTTTTCATAATTTTATTATTCGCTTTTGAATAACAAATAAATAAATATAAAGGTTTGTAAAGTAGTAACTTATAACAAAAAAATCTTTATATCATCAAAATACCGGCGCCTTCACGTCGACTATCATTGATTTTCTATGTTTAATTTGCAAAATGTTTATTTTTTCCTTTAAAATTGATTTTATATTAAATATTTGACTTTCTATTATTAGATTTAATATTTATATTTAAGCAGTTTCCATTTTTTCCGCTTTTTAATAAACAAAAGGAAATATAAAAAAACTCAGTTTGTCGATTTTATTGAATTTTCGTTTTTATTCAAAACAAATTGATTTGTTTAGATTTTTTGCATAACAATATCTTTTTTTCTGTCCAAATTCTGAAGCAATTTTAAAAATTTTAAAAATTCCATTAAGTCCTTAAATGTTAAAACACTTGAAAATGAAACCAAATAGGACATTGTCTGGACGGAATAATAGGAAACTATCGTAAGGGATTGTACTGATAGAAAATTGAATGTATTTGCTTTTAGTGTTGGCCCATTGCGGTTTGGGGGTTATCCACTGGCCGCGCGTTTCATTACGCAACGTAATCCTGGCATGTTTGCATATTGGGACTGGGAATTGTTAACGTATCTTTCGACGACTATTGATATGTAAAAAGCCCATGCAAAATTCATGAAAGTTCTTTTCACTTCGTATCCACGCTCTGTAAAACACTTGTATCGATTCGGAGAGGATTTGTCCCTGTTTTTTTTTTTTATCTCAACACGTTTCAGATAGATACCCAGATAGGCAAACGCAAAAAAAAACTTATTGAAAATAATCACACAGTTAATCTTTTATTTCTGTTCAGTTTGTGCATGTAGTTTTTTATTCAGAGTAATTAAACCAAAAGTTGCACCATTTTTTATATTTTAAAATGATGATTTTCAATAAAATTAGCCTAATCAGTTTTTAAAATTAGTTAAAATAAAACTTTAAAAATATTTATTGTAAATGATATGATTTTAAAAGAAAAATAATTTGAATTGCAGGTTTATAGTAACGTGCAAGTAGTTCGCAACCCCTTAGCTCAGTGTCCGTTTCGCGGCTCGTCGCTCTCGGTGAACGGCGAACTGCAGCAGCAGGCGGCGGCGATGGCCCGCGCCCGTCAACCATCGACCATCGACACGGACATGGTCAGCGAATTCGATCCGAGCAGTTCGGATTCCGGCGTGGTGTCCCGCTGTACCGTCGTCAAGCCCCTCAAGTTGAAACTGTGCAAGCCGATATTCGGCAAAAGGACCGCCAACAAGACGCGACGGTCCGACGATCGCAAAAAAGGTAAAAACCACGACGGCGAAGGTGGTGGCAGTACTGCTAGTGTCGTTGGTGTCGGTTCGGTTGGTGGTGGTGGCGGCGGCGGCGGTGCCGGCGAACAGGTAGTGCCGCGTATTCAGAAACCTCGGGATCCGGAACGCGAGAAACGTCGCATCGCGAGGAAAAAGGAGAAGCGTGCGACGCTAATCCTCGGATTAATTATGGGCAGCTTCATCGCTTGCTGGCTGCCTTTCTTCTTCATGTACATATTACGGTTAGCATACGATATTCCGGGTATTGCCTTCTCGACCGCGTTCTGGCTGGGTTACATGAACTCCGCCCTTAATCCCGTCATCTACACCATCTTCAACAAGGACTTCCGAAGAGCGTTCCGCAGGATTCTGTTCAAGTGATGTTTAGCCTATGTGTGCTGCTATGAGTGCGTCAGCCGGAGGATCCGAACGGCGCAATATCGCAGTGCACCCAGCACTTTATACAAACATTAAGTCGACAATCTTCAATCTCACAAATTACACCTTTTACTTTTTCCATTTTTATTGCGTATCGTTAAATTTTCATCTCTTGCATACATTTAGGATTAAAAAATCTTTAAAATTTTTGCAAATAATTATAATTCTTTGTTTCTAAATGTTTTTAGTTTTTTTTAGACTTTTTTAAAATGATTGATTCATTATTAATAATTCACTTTTAATCAAAAATTAAAAAAATAAAATTCATTAAATTTAATGACTCACTTCATCCAGAAAGAAATATTATAATATTAAATTAAATCTGACCATTGCCTCCACAAACAAAAACAATTTCTTTGTATAGATAAATCAATATATCATTCAGGAAACCATTTACAATCACTAAAAATACAAAAATTCATTTACTCCATGTAAATACTAAAAACATCTTTTAGAAAACCAAAAAAACTATTAAGAAAAAAAAATTAACTCTGAATTTCGGTGTTTTCCTTTCGAAATAGCAACTAGTGTTACAATAAAAAAACAACGGTCGCATCTTGCTGGTAGCAATTTGCGTGACCAGAATTATTAGTAATATATAATTAAAAACCAAAAAAAGAGCTGGAAAGGTGCAAAGTTATTAATTACACTCGTAATAATATTAAATAATCCCTATAATATTGTATCATTAAATCCAAAAAAAAAAGAAAAAACCCAAAAAGATAAAACCAAAATCGATCGTGTAATCGTAGACATCGTATAGTCATTAAGTGCTTAAAATATTATAAGGCTAATTTCACCATCATCTTCGAAATATATCGTAATACTACTACCATTGCAGTTTTCACCTTGGAACATGGCGCATTGTTAAGACGGCATTAGATTTCTTATAGCTCGCACAATAAATGTTCGGAGAGCAATGACGAGCGAGCCACTTCGTGAATGCTTTGGGGCGGTTGTAATAAATGGTGGAGTGAATGGCACAATACGCTGACTTTACAATGAGTGCACTGAAAGAAAAATTGTTTTTAGTCGACACCCCCCAAACCCCACACCGGAGCAGCAAAAAAAAAATTCAAAGCGGGAATTTTCTGCAAGAATAATCAAAAATATTTTTTTCCACTATTCATTCTGTTGTTAAGTTTTCCTCCGCGTTAATATTTTAAAAATATCATTCATTAAATTTTTAAAATTTAAATTAAACTGAAAAATATTTTAGTCATTTCTTTAATTAATTTATTTGTTACGAATATTTATCGATTGTTACTAATTTTACCAATTCAAATACTGATAATTTATGAATATTATAGAAATATAAAAAACCTAAAAGCAAAATTATCAGCAAAAAAAAGTAGTAAAAATTTATAGTATTATAATCAAACGAATTGAATTGATTTTAAATGTTTCTTAATTGTAGTCTTTTAAATGGCAAAAAAAAATTAGCACAAATTAGAGAAATCTGTTCAAGTTTTTAATGTATAGGAACTTCTATAACTAACGCGTCCATTTTTGATCCGTGCAGAGATTGTTATTGATATCAAAATAAACCAAAAAATTAAAACTGTATAAAGAAAGAGAAACCAAAAGCAAAAAGTGATAAAATTTAGTCTATTTCCTAATTTGTAAAATAACAAAGAAAATAATCATTGTAAATACTCGAGGAAGAACTCTTTAGAAACAACTATGTCTCATTGTTCACTTAAGGAAGCAGTATAAAACGTAGTTAACTTTTTAGAGTCATGACTAATAATAATAATAATAAAAATGATACCAAATAATAATAATAATTATGGAGCAATGACTACCACTGTGATAATATAACGCTTTCATTCTGGATTTTACCATTATTATTAAGAAGTACGTAATATCTAATTTTACTATATATGTATGATACATATATAGGTATAAATATATAAATGAAGGTATGTATAATATATAGGTATATAAAGAATAATGAATATATTATGAGAACTACTGGAACACTTGGAAATTGATAAACTTGATTAAATAATTATATTAGCGCAAAACAACCCAGTAATAAATATTCATGAACATACTACTATTGTGTGAAATTCAACTTTAAACAATTAATCAATAAACTGTACAATATAGGCGTATATAAATATAAATGTCTTGGATATCTATTATATTATTATTATCTATATAAATAATTTTTACCAATTAAAAGAAAAAATATTCGACAAATGAAAACAACTACTTAATTGTAAATAATTTTTAAAATCTAAGCGAACAATTGCAACCAATAACAATATATAAATATATACATATATAAATATATAATATATAAATTTATTGTAAATAACATTGTAAACTTTGTAAAATATGATTCTCTCGTGACTTTAGAAACTAACTAAACTGAATGTTGCGTTCAAAGTGTTTGCAAAACTTTTTTCTATTTAATGCGCAAACACAAGTTTATATAAATTGAACAAACCTTATATTATGTACAATATAATAAGGCATAATTGAATAATTACTACTATTACGATATATATATAAATATATATGATAATTATATTATGAAATTAGAGTAAATTATATAGTAAATATAGACACCAATTTCTATCGTCATTAACTGGAGAACTAACAACAAATAACAACAATGTTTACAAAGAATTATTGATAAATGATAATATTATTATTATTGCAACACACTATACATAATATTATGTAAGTTGATTAATTATTTAAACTAATTAAATGATATTAGAGGTCGATAAATGAATTGTAATGACTACTGACTTTTACAAAAACAAAACAAAAACAAACAAAGAACAACAATGACGACTCGTTTAATTTTGGGGTGCTTTTTAGGTCTCTTTTTCTTCTGGCAGATTTAATAAATAATTTATTGTTTTCTTTGAATAAAAGTATAATTAATTTTTAATTTGAATCTTTGTTTGTCATTGCTTATTTTATTTGATTTTCTCTGGAGTTTGATATTACAAATATTTGACCTAATTAAAAAAAAAAACTAATTTAAAATTGGGCATTCAATAATTTTTTTTTCATAATTAATTAATTAATTTAAAATAGAGTTGAAATTAATTAATTATAAAATCAAAACCAAAGAATGGACCAATAAAATCAATTAATTTTTACTTCTTTGCATTTTACTTTTTCATTATAAGAAAATGTGACAAATGCTTCAACTAATAAATTATATTTTTTTGGTCTGCAAAATAAAAAAAGCACAAGTAAGCTAAAGCAATAGCAGAAAACCGAAAAAAAAAAAAAGAAATAAAGCGACACCCGCTCAGAAAAAGAGAAAGAGACCTAAAAGAGCAAAGAATTAATTTAAAAACGATTCGCATGAACAAAACAAAAAAAAAAACCTCTGGAGGCAATATCCCATCGTTGCCAATATGGCCGCTCCCGAAAAGTACGAAAAGCGCGTGTAATTACGCGCGGTGGCCATATGGGGGATGAACAACCCTTGACGCGCGTTGCCTCGGGGTCTCCAGCGGAAGTCTTCCAATGAGCCCGCGGGTGCCTGCCTAGATTCCCGACATATTCTCTTGCAACGAAACTATGGTGCTATTGACTGTTTGCCGACTCGTGCTGATGACACCCTTTCACCCTTAACCACTCCATTATACACACACACACACACACACATATATACCTACTTTCTCCACCCCCTTGACTCCCCGCGATCCAGCAAACTATCCCGAAGGATATTTTTGCATTCTGTTGCCTCGGAAAATTACATATTACATGCAGCCCGCCATAAGTTTGCCCTATTTTCGATATAAAATTGTAAATTTGTACTGCACGCCGAAAGTTTTTCCATACAACTTTCCGATGTAGAATTGGCAAAGCAACTGTGACACAGCTTTTTTGCTGGCTGCCCCCGATCCCGGACCCGGTGGATGTTTTGCACTTAAGAGGCTGCGTCTGCTTGAGTCTGCTTGAGCGTACGTAGAAAAAAGAAGAAGATTAATTAACGGAGCGCGCAGCCATTCATTATTAGATTCCGATAAATTTCCGCACCCTCCGATTGCGAATCCCGTAACTAATATTACAATTAACTGAGGGGCCAATAGTCCGTTGGTCGTCTTCGCGAGTCGGTCGTTCTAAGGACACAAACGCAAACAAGACAAACAAACAAAAAGCAAACAAGTGAAACCTATAAAACTAAAAAAAAAACAAAGTAAAATTAATCGAAAGAAAGGCACCGCGAGGCGAGTCCGAACGTCGCTCATGAGCCCAGCGTATCGTTCTCACTCGCTTTTACGCTCTTCTATTCTTGTTAGACACATCTTTATATACAACACATATATATTATATATATAAATAAATACATTATGTAATTAACTAGACCTAATATTAATTATTATTACTACTATACATAAATTAGTACATGACTATATTACAATATATAGTCTGTGTATTTAGCTATGCGAATTTAAACTAAAAAAAAAACAATGGAAACCAAACACTAAATTAATAATAATTGTTAAACAATTATTATAATTAATTACGCTCATAATTATATATATAAAATATATTATATATGATACATAAATAATATATTATCTATTGCAGTCCTATATTTGTGTGTGTGTACGTAATTTGTGAATAATGAAGATTTCAAAAAATAAATGCAAAAATTATAATAAAAATGAAACTTTTCTTTGATTTATCTCCTAATAAAGCAAAAGAAGTTGAAATTTTTTAAATGATTTAATTTTCTTCTAATACAGGAAATAAAACAAATATTTTTTAAACTTTTTTGCCAAATTTTTTCTTCTTTATGGAATGTTACAGAAAAAACAGCTAAAATCGGTAACATTGACACTTTCTGGCACTTAATCGATTGCCGAAACCTGAAATGGGATTGGATTTGGAGAGTTGAGAGCGTTCGGATGAAATGTAATTTTTATATGTATGTGCCCCTGCATTGGTAATCCGGGCATGCCTCTTGTCCACGAAGAGTTCCGGATTTTTAAAGACGTCTAAGGTGGGCCGCCGATATATTTTACGATACGTACCTACCTATGCACTGCTATAGTATAATAAAATATAATATATAAAGTATACTGCTGTTGGCTAGCTAGGCATTTTGGCACTTGGAATTTTGCGTCCGTTTTGATATTTGTACCGCTCCACGTAACATCCGCTTTAAGAAATTGCACTTTGTGTCGTTAGATTTCGGATGGCACGTTTCGCTGCTTTTTGCTTATTTGCATTTTTATTATCGATCTGCTGCTTTGCTGTTTGGGTCACTGGTGCCATTCGCCCTCTTCTGATTATTAAGATTCTCCTCCACTTTTTTCTATAAGAAAATAGGAGCCAAAAATTGTTTCTTTGTTTCATTTATTTTCATTATTTTCTTTTCTCTTATTTTTGATATAAAAGTTTTTTTC
>JASKGO010001244.1:0-19143 GCA_030556065.1 Holobus sp. GC000080
ACCTATATTTTTTATTTTACTTTTAAATATGCCCTAAAATAAAAATAAGTTTGGTACTATTTTCAGTTTTATATCTTAATAACTTTTTGAGATATTAATTTTTTTCTGCGAAAATCACGAATTTTAACGAACGGGTTCCATCAATCACCCTGTATGTGAAATGCAACTGCAACATATAAGTCAATTTTTTCAAAAGTAACCCTTTGGATTTTTTAATCATTACTTGCAGTTTAAGAAGCATATTATTTATTCTCAAAATTAAAAATAAAATTTAATTTATTTAATATTTTTGTTTTCTAGAAAAAAAAAAATTAATGAACGGTGTGCATTTCTTGGGCGACTGCAACATATAATTAAATTTTCTCAGAAGTCACTAATTTAATTTTAAAATGTTTGATGTTAATTTATAGGGAATAATATCTGTTATTAAAATCCAAAATAAAACTTTAGCCATGTTTTCAAGTTTCCAGGTAATAATTTTTAAGTGCGCGGTATCCATTCCTATAGAGCTTGATTAACTTTTATTATATTTTATCGACGTAAAACAGGAAAAAGCAAACTTCAAAAGCTAAGAAATAATATTTTAGTGGCCTTAAATACCTAATCTCAGAATTCTTGCATTAAAACAGAAGCTCAAAAAAAATTAAACAAAATTCTCCTGCCATATAAAAGTAAAAATTGGTACCAACCAATTTCAATTGACCACTTAAAAAAATATATAATTTAAACATTTTATAAAAAAAAAAAACTACTTCAATGGAAATAAATTGTTTGCATTGTCCAATTTACAGTTTACAATTTACACTAAGAACACAATGTCATTAAAAATAAACCCTACGCTCGAAAGTACATGGAAGACAGGACGAGCTTAGGATGTATTGTAAATTACGAAGCTCTTACGCACTATTACACCCTTAATAGGAAGGCTCTGCTTCTATAGCACCCTTAAAATTGTGTTCAATGTTTATCCTTTATGGGACAAGCGCACTTAAATTAATTAATAAAAAGTTCCAAGATAAAACTGCAATGGGATTTTTTCGATCATCCCGACATCAGTTAACATTTGTTTCAGAATTGTATATAACATGTCATAAATAACTGAAGGGATAATTTATAACGTTTTTAGGAAAATATTAAATTTTTTGCTTGTCTGTTTTTTATGGCAACTATTAAAACAACATTAGAGTGTCAGAAGTACAATAAAGCTGTTGCATAAATACAAACATATTTATATAATAAACCGTTTATGTTCTTTTCGTGTAATTTTCCATATTTGTCAGTAATAATTTAATGCATTCATTAGAAATACGAGTACAACTTCATTAAAAATGGACAACGGAAAATAATAGAATAAATAATAGAGAGTATAATAGTGCAACCACGGCATGGGAGTAATTGTAGATAGACTTTGATGTCTTGCACAATGCTCTTTGAGCAGTGTAATTAATTACTGGCATATCTAGAATTGATAAAGGTATGTGCAGCCCCACAGGTTTATTGGGACTTTGAATTCATTGAGTCGCACTAATTTATTATTGGTACAATTATGGCAAATATAATGGCGATGTTAATGCCCTTCAGATTAGAACCCCCATGTATAAACAATTTTATTTTATTTGCTGGTTCATTAGCAGTGGAATTAATAATTTTATCATTGTCCTTTTTTTTTGTCTACGCTGTTCTTTATTTTATTTTATTTTTTAGAGAAATACTAAGCAATAACGACTTAATAATTTCCACGTAATTTTTTATATCTATCAACTTTTAATTAATTATTTATTTTCTTCTAAATAAATTCTTAATACGTTTATAAAAAAAAATTAAATCCTTTAATACGTTTGGATATAAAATTTCAAATAAATGCTAATCAATTATAATTTCACGAATCTCTTAAACAAGGGCTAAATCTGAATTAGGAATTTTTATGATGACCTCAAAATTATTTAAAGTAAATGTTTTCCTTTCGTAAATGACTTCTTTGTTTTTTTGTCTAATAAAAGTCGCAAAGTTTTTTCATTTTTTATTAAAGTTTAGACAATAGCAATATTGCATATTAACTTTTCATAATGTAAAATAGAAGTAGGGAATATCAACCTAATGTTTTGAGGGAAAAGATTAATACCACTAATGATATTGAAAATAATCATAAAATAATTCTAAATAAATTTGAATTATTATCAATATCTTCAGCAGAAAACGTATAAATAAAAAGTGAAATGAAAATCCACGTCTTCATCTTATCAAACCAGAAGGTAAGATAATGTTTCTATTGCATTTTAGGTGTAATATCAATTAATTACCACTCTATTGACATTTAGTTTATAGTTGTGTACCTATGTTGCAGATGTAATTAAGGTATTGACGATAATATTAAATCATTAGCAAGTAATAATTTTGATGATCCAAAGATAATTATTATGTTATTGATTACCAATTTGAGTTGGTTTGTGTTGACAGTTCATGAAAAAAACAAGTAGATTCAATTAACCTCGTTATTATTAATAGTTCAGGGTAATTAATTAATTATACCATTAATTATAATTTTAATATGTTTCTTATTCAAGTACACTCATTAATATTTTGAGTTTTTATTAACGTAAATTGCATTACAAATTTAATTACTTAAAAAATTATGTTTTTAAGTTTTTCAAAAAAAAAAATAATAATTTAAAATTTCTTTAAAAAAGTACAAACACGCATTGCAAAAGGTGAAAAGAAATGAATTTAAAAAAAAACAGAGTAAATTGTGGCTTAAGTATGTTGGGTTGAAGAAAGGACCAGAAGTATAGTCTCTGTGCGATATGTCCTCTGAGTATTGATCCTGCAGTCCTTGCTACCCTACTGCTACAATACTCTCTACACAACACTACTCACTCAATTCCAGGCAATCCGGCCTGCAAAGAGCACTGTCCCCCTTCGTTTACTATACCTTCACTCTCTTGCTCGCTCGCTCACCCACACAATCGTACACACACTCACGCACACACACATAAAGCATTCGCGCCTTTATTAGTAACACCCCGCAGCAGAAAAGTGGCGGCAACGGCGGCTGCATTGGCGGTGGCGCAATTATTAATTACCGTAGCTCGCTTACTTAAAATCGATCATCGGCCGCAGATCGTATTCATTAATTCATTAGCGATTGGATGCGCGGTTTAAGTGTTGCCACGATGTGCGGTCGCTCGACGGTCGCTTGCTTTTTCTTATATTAATTGCTGGCTCAGGCGTGTGCAAATATTAAAGAAGTCAACTTGCAAAGGCATGAAGAAGAAGAAGAAGCAGCAGAAGAAGGACGGGGAGTGGAAAATCCGCAATAAGAGAAATTGCTCGCTTACTTAGGCGAATTAAATGATTCCCTCTTTCTCGCTCTGTTTGTATACGCGTCTCTTTCTTGGGTAAAAATTAAACAGTACACATCAAGGATTATAATTAATATAAAGTACGTGCCGTAGCTACAACAGGGGATTTGCTTAAAGGACTTTTTTGTTCCGTCACGAATTTCAGGGACAGAAAGTTTTGGGAGTTTTGGCTTATATATATTTTTTTTACAACGGCTAACTTATTTTCATGTTGCGTGCATTTATGAAATTTTCAAAGAGCAACTTTTTTAATTATATGTATATATTGCAATACAGATAACAAGGGTTGCTTTTTGAAAATTTATTGCTACAAAAATTATAGACAAATATTATGCTATCTAAACATAATTTGAATGATAATAATAAAGTATATAGATAAAACAACATTTAGTTTCAACATAAACACCACATTAAAAATATTAATTTGAAATTATATGAATAAATATCCAATAAATAAATAGAAAATTTCAGCGAGATTTTTCATGCAAATATTAATAATATGTTCACATGCTGTACCTATTATACAACAAAATATTCCATATACAGTATACAGGGTGAAACGGAGCGTAACAGCATACTGCCCAAAAAGTGGAATTAATTCGCAGTATGGTTTCACATAAAAACCTTTGAGTTCCTTTTTTGTTCACTCCAACGCCACGCTTTGCGTTATGGAGGTACGACCGAAAGGGCTTCGGTACTGTGATGGCAGTGTAATGGCGAAAAGGAACAGTCGTGGGTAAGGACCTTTTCCGGAAGCAACATTTCCAATTCGCGGAATATACACACGCATACGAGAAAATTTATTTACGATAGAAACGTGCGCGGCAATTATTGCTGAATACTGGCACCCGGATAACTTTTGCTATTTACAGGATTAAAAATGGTCGTCGCGTTCAGCAGTGCGTTTGCTCACGCAGGATAAAACGTTAGCTATATTGCGAAATTGGTGACGCTGCAGTTCGTTGTACGTGACAATCCAAACAATTACCGACCAAAAGGAAACGTTTATTTGATTTCACTTTTTTTTTTATAAATGCTGGTTGATTTCTTTTTTATTATTGGATTAAATCAATATTTCAGTTTTTTACTAATGTTTTTTGCATTTGTGGAATTCATCATAATTAAAAATGAACATTTATTTAAAATTTTAAGTTTTTCTTTTCTTAGAGCTATTATACTAGATAAACCTAAAATTTAGTTTTATTTAATGAAAAAATAATTCATCGAAAGTTAAAAGCTAATGGGACAGTGATAATATTTAATTATTTGTATTTGATCATCCTGTGTATAAAGATAAATCATTTTAATCAAATAACCACATAAAAGTTAAAATATAAACTAATAATGCAATGGTATAGAAAAAAAAGAGCATAATCAGAGAAAAAGAACATTTTGCGAAGTAAAAAATATAACAAAAAACAGTACAATTAAATTCAATTATTAAAAAGCTAAAGGGTTAGGATTAAATACCATGATTGAAGAAGCTAAAGAGTTAGGATAAGTTAATTTAGGTTAGGTTAGGTTAAAAAATAAACTAAAGACTCAATCTTATCGAAAAAATTGAAATATTTTGTGGGAAAAAACAAGAACGAAACTAAAAGCACTCTAAAAAATGTTAAGAGATGCAAAAAGGATAGGTTAAGTTAGGTTATTTAAAATTAAAAATTTGATATCTATTAGCCTACTTATAAAATTACTTAGATCCATTAATTAACTGAAAACACTGCTAGTCATTAAATTGGAAACTAACAACGCAACAATTTAGGGAGAGAAAAAACCGATGAAAATAGTTGTGGAATACAAAAAGGATTACTACGGTGAGGGTAATAAATATTGAATGGAAGTAACTCTAATTGACGGTGTCGTTATTCATAGTTAGGTCAAATAAATGACCAAATGGGAGGAGCGCAGGTGCATAGAGTTATGAATTTGAAATAGTTCAAAGTTCGCTGCTTATATAATTACCATATAATAGAATTAATGCCAAAATAACGTTACATATCGTTATTAGAATTTTAACCGGCGTAGTATATAGGTATACATACTTCATGTTCATACATAGATAATAAGGATGCAAACCCTCGCGAGAATATTTCACGTATAAAGGAAGAGTTGCACAGGCAAATAGAAACCATCGAATGATTTTCCCTTTAGTTTTAGATGAAAAGAAGCTTTTCCTCTTGACGAAACCCGGAAATATTGAAATCGCTGTTTTCATCATTCCGCATGTCTTTATACAAAAACCTTTAATATATTACAAGCCCTTTTTTGAAGTAGTATAGGTAACATACGTGAGCTTTTCTAAAATGGTTGCTTCTTGTTTTTCATTTACTGAAAATTAATCTAGCGTTTACTGAAGAATGAAAAAAAAAACAAATTAATTATTTTTTATATTACATTTGAACATTTTTCAATAAAAGAAAATAGAGCAACATCTGAGACGGTATTGAAAATATATTTTATGGTGAATTCGTAGCAGAAAAAAGCTTTGAGTATTTTGTCGATGCGCAAAGATCTACATTACGGAGCGTAAAAAGTATTTGCGAAAGAGAAGAAAAATTGCTGTGTTTCGAATTTTTTTTCTCTCGTAATATCGGGGTACAGGAAGGAGTACTCGCATTTCAAGTGGCAGGTTAAAACGTTTCTCTCAGCCACCCTACGTATGTAAATTTCAAAGGTTCTCTAATATTTTTATACGATGTAGCGATTCGCGAGCAGTGATGATGAAATATTTCACGACTTACAGTTAGAAGCAGTAAAAGTATCCTATATATCTTGCTGCAAATTCGATAAAAGACATGGCAGGAGCTACGTGCCAAAAATGATTATTTAACATGTGTTTATTATCATTTCACCACTAATATTGCTTGAATTATGGTTCCATATATAAATTCTTTGGGTCCTTTTTGTGAGAAATTATAGTCGTTAAGTCATTTTTCATCATTTTCAAAATTTGGTTTTCATTAATAAATAATAATCGGAATTCAAATTAATGTTTATTATTAAATTAGATATGCATTCAACAGTAGAAGCAATAAAATTGTAATAAAATGATGCCTAGCTGCCTACTCCTACGGATTTTTAAACGACAATTTTAAGAATAATTAGAAAGCTTATTTAATGAAGATTCAAAATTCGTTTCGATATTCAGAGTGTTCAGTTTATGAGCGTTAAGAAAATTCAGATAATAAATTTAGTAATCCCTCTGTACAACAGCGCAAAATTTAGGAGGTATCATTAAATTGATACTTTAAAAATGACAATGAACTTATTTTCCAAAATTTCCTTATTGGATTTAAGCCCCGATTTTCACAAAATTGCAAAATTGCCAATTATTCTTTTATATTTTTTTGGGGTATCACCCAAAAGTATGATATATTAAATGAAAGAACTTTGAAGGAATATAAAAAAAAATAGATATGATTCTATAAAAAAAAAACAATTTATTATATTTCTTTTATTGAAGCCCCTGTATAACCTAAAGAAATTTTAAAATACTGAACTCATTAGGTCCACATTACACAAAAAAACAAATTTTATTAATTATCTTAATTGAAACGAGTACAATACTCTGAAGCCTCTTAAGTGATACACCCTGCATAATATTATTTTAACGTAAACTTCGTTTTTGAAATTACTGACCTAACCTAACTGAACTGACCTAATCGAACCTAAGCAAACAAATGTAGGGGGCTAAAATAGATCAAACTAAAGGCTGCAACTTCTTCCTTTTAAACTTAATAAAACTAAGCAGTACCTTTGGCAATATCTTCAGGTACCGACTACGAATTATTTTCATTATTTTTATTAACTTATATCAGCTTATGATGGAATGTTCTACATCTTTAACGTACTTGGGACGATCCAATGAGTATCATACTACTTTCACCTGACAAACAATATATTTTCTTTTCCAATAATATTTTCAATATCGTCAAAACTTTAACCTATGCTAGGTAAGGTTACCTAACTTCTGCTAAACATACCCATCAATCACAAGTTTTGATTCAAAACTAATAACATCTAAACCAAACAAAACATGATCTAGGTGGAAATCATGTGAATTAATTTAATATTTCCGTTTCAACAAAATACATTTATATAGTGATAATAATCATAAAAGCATTAAAAGATTTGTATTTACCATAATGATATGCCATAAATTTATTTAAATGCATCTATATAATTCCCAAGCCATGTGCACTGTGTATGAAATTTCCGTCATTATTTTTGTAATCGTAAAAACAGCATTTCATACTGGTAAAGTCAGTTTGAAAAAGTGTCCCAATTAATAATAACTTATTGGAAAAGTTTTTCTAGTAACAGCTTTTATCGCTAATTGCCTTAGGAAAAGTTATGTCAATTGAATTTTTCGATTATTAAAGAGACGCATAACATTACCAACTTCGACAATTAAAATAGACTCGTTCTTTACTCTTAAAGGCCCCAGTTCCTTTCCTTTCCGCTTTTTTTTTTGCATTGAAGTTTTTCGGCGACTGCCAGTAATTCATTCTGAGATGTTTTGAATAAAGATAAGGCATTGTTTGGCCGCACAAAGGATTAAATAATATACACAACGACATTATATAAATCTTCGTCGAACTGATAAGAATGCGAGAGTGGTAAGAAACAAGGCCGGGATTTAATTATTTAGCGCTTTCAGATTATCCTTGTATATGTATAGATTGTATAGAAGTGACGTTTTGGGTACTCACCGATCACTGTTAGGTTCACTTTGCTGTTGCGGGTTTGTGCCATTTTGAAGTCGACCCTGCATCTGTAGACCGCCTGGTCGGATTCCCGAATGTGGTCAACCCCCAGTTCCGCCGGTTGTTTCTCTGGCATGAAGTAAGCCCTGTTGGAGAATACGTTCTCGTCCGACCATCTCTCCGCTTGAGCAAAGTCTCGATCCCGTCCATCCACACTGAAATTTTTAGGCGCTCAATTAATGACCTAATATATTTAGTTATAGGGAAAAGGATGGGATTAAATTCGTCCGATACTCCGATGGTGCTTCCTGCATTATAGAGCAATGCAAAGGGTCATCGGCAAAGTGTGTGAATTACTTTGCAAGAATAAGAGATTAGGGTGTCGAGAAGTGGAGAAAAAGTGAGCACATAAAGAATCTCTCAGTTTATGTGTGCAAGCAAGCACGAGTACAAGTTGCTAGAAGTAACCCACTTTTTGGATGGAATCCATTTGGCTGGAGATGAGCGCCGTCATAATTTCGAAATGAAAATAAATTGGGCGTCTCGAGTGCTTGCTTTTTTTTTTCTTTCTTAGCTGTTGTATTTGCCTCTGGCTGCTCTGAATTTTGTTAGTTGTAGAAAGTAAGTGTTTGCCGTTTCGCCATAACCATAATTTAGGACTTTTTCCCTAAAATTCTTTCTTATCACTTACGCAAACAAGCTTTTCTGCATTTTATTAAGTACTACATAAGTCAAAAAACAATCAGATATAGAGAGATGGGGTAATTTGCCTTCCACCGTTTTCTTATCTTTGGATGAAGCTAAGATCAAATGGCTTAAGTGTGCCGCCAGTAAAAAACACAAAAATTTCAAAATTCGTTTTAATAATTATGAAAATACTCTGAATTTTGCATTAATGATTTTTATAAAGATGAACAATATAAACTTTTACTTTATGAAGATTTATGGGAGTTATAAACTTTTAAAAATGTCTCATTAAATGATCGAAGATGGAAATTCTTAATCATGATAAATATTGTAGAAATTTAAATTTTCCTTTTGGAATAAATAAAACTTTGAATAAGGAATAAAATTTTAATGATAAATCCATCATTAACAAAACAAAAAACATTATTTTATCAATTAAAAAACATTGATCGTATTTTATAATAAAAATATTTATTTTACCAAAAATTTCACGAACTATAAAGCGATCAGTTACGGAAAATCGAACGTAAGATATGAGAATACTTTTTTTAGCCAACAAAATCTTTTACGACATATTTTATATGCCGTTTCGCGGGATGAAATATCCTATGCGCTTCCATTGTTTATCGATTCATTTACGATGGGGACGTTTGTATTAATTAAACGGACGTAAACATTAGTGGCTTGTGTAAGGATTCTGTTGAGTGGAAGATTGTTTTAGTGACGGTAATATAATTTTAAACATAGACAACGTTAGTTTATGGAGTGGACACTAAATTCAATTGTCAATTGTTGTTGAGATTTGTGCACAAAGTACGCTTATTTAGCCTAACATTCAGTGAAAGTTGCATTATATAATAACTGAAAATGATTTATTTTTCTTTATTTGGAATTTTTCAACAAATTTAAAAGTAATATAATATTTCATTAAAATCAATGTAATTTAAAATGGGAAACATTAAATTAAGATATTATTTCAAAAACCAAATAAACCGTAATTACATTGCAATCGCATTTACAGTTAATAAAAAATATATTAAAATAATAAAATAAATACTACGAGTATTATTAATTAATAATAAACGGACATAAAATATTTTTTAATCTGAAGCAAACATAATATTGAATGTGGATGCGCCGGGTAACTTTATAGGGATGATCTCCAGTAACTCAGCACCCGATGATATTTGGAATACCCATAACCCAAACCATAGTTGTTTTCAAGATTAGCAATAAATTTTATTTATAATTAAAACTGAATTTTGTTTAGGTCCATTAGGTCTATGTAGTCAAAATGATTCAATAAATGATGAGTATTTCTGTTTTTTAATATTTTTTCCATTGTACTATTAATATTGATAAAGACTACAAGCGAAAATTATTTTAAAGTATACCGGGTAATCCACTTCAAATCCATTTCTGGTAAAACCAAAGGTATTGAAAAATAAAAAATGGAGTTTAATACTTTTTTTTTTTTTTTTGAATAGAAATCATCAAATTCAATTGACAAACCATATTCTCCTGCTACTCAAAATATTACTAAAAAACAATAAGATACATCCATTGAGTGTGGGCGCCTCAGATTTCCTTATTATATTCATAGCAGCCAATTTTACAGAGCACTAATTAATTACCTAAATCTTAATGGCTATGTATAATTACTAATTAATGTAATTGTTTCACGTCTTGTAAATCATCATGGCAACATAACATAAAATGCATTTGTGCGAAGAGTATATCAGTGAAAAGCCCCAGATGAAATGGCTCAATGTGTGCACCATCAGTATTATTATTACAACAATAATCGTTGCGGTTGCGGTTGGCTGTAAGAGGGCAAAGCAAACAAGAAGATGTGAGTGAAGGACACTTAATGAAATTTAGCAACGCCTTCGGAACACAGATAGTACATTTGCCGAGCGCAAATAATATAAATAAATTACCTGTAAATTGGCGTTCCCAAGTCCTCGCGGTACCAAAGCACTAAAAGCACTTGATCGCGATCGTCCGACGTTGAAATATCACAGGGCAGATAGACGGGGTCTCCAGCTACCACTTTAATATCGACCACCGGCACTGCAAAAAACATTTCCATACATTAGTAAATCTATGAAAAGTACTCAACTATACGAGTAGTACATCATATCTGCGTTGCTTTTTTCAATAAGGTTTTTCAATAGTGAGTCAGTAGTACGAGTACAACTACATTAAGCAACGTATGAACGGAAGGAAGACAACACAGCAAACATTCCAGCTATTTTAATTAAAAGGGCAATCCATTTGAATCAAAGCTCTCAAGTAATATGTATGTGAACTAAACTTTTAGGCCACAGGCTACAACTGTTCTCAACATCTAATATCACTTTGTTAATATACGCTCAAATACATGCTTTCCCCGTATATGTATCTATATGCTCGATTATTCCATTGAGGACAAACGGAAAGGAGTCTTTTATGCAGCGTGTGTGAAATTTGAAGTTATTTTCGATTCCGGCGAACAAATCGCCGCCATTTGTCTTCATTTTTTCATTTCATTAAAGCGATAATGAATGTTCGCGCTTCGGACGTTTAATCGATGTCGGAATTATATCGCCCTTCGATGCAAACTTTATTTAATTTGTTCCGATTGATTAATTTGATGTGTCAATTGGAAATGTTTGACCGGCAAAAACACGAACGACGGACGGGCTTCCCCCAATGAAAAAAATCCCTTAATTTATTTAACGTCCATTTTGTTATTCTCGCCGCGCGAAATGTCAACTTCTAAATTGCTTTCGATGTTAATGCATAATTGCTGCAAAGCATATACGCAAAATTATGTTATTTTTAATATCAACATTTTGTAGAGCGACGTTTAAAATAAATATCTGATTGTAATGATGATGAATATGTGAAGAATGAAGATGTTAAAATGACAATGTCGAGAGTTGGATTTTCTTAAAAAAATATGTTATTCATCGTTTAGTAAAGCATATTTCACCTAATCTAATCTAATGTAACTTTACCTACAGTTGTCATGTGTGCTTCGAGCTACGCCTAAATCATTTCCTACTGAAAGTAATATTTAAGTAATAGTAATGATGATATAATAACTTATTTCTGAAAAGAGGTTAGTAGAAATTGTTGACCTACTATTTCAGGAACTTGTCCAAAATATAATTTTTAAGATTCTTTAACAGATCAGTAATAACTATATAATATTGATTCATTTTGATTAGATACTGAATAAAATATAATAAACATGTTTCATTGTTTCATACTATACCGGATGGTAACAGTTTTCGGGCCACCTCTACAATTTTTTATTTAAAAATCGATTTTTATATAAATTGGAAAAGTTGTATAAAACAGTATTTCCCATTTAGTAGCATAACTTTCAATTCAACTTAGGTTTTTTTAGATTCTAGAGATTTAATTCTGAGTATAAATTTGTTTAATTTTTGAACTGCTCCAAAAATTCATATACATTTAAATCATTTCTAGGTACCTTGGATTTAATCTAAAATTTGGCACTTCAATAATTAAAAATTAGTGGAATCCACATTATATACTCAGAATTGCCCCTTGAAATCAATGAAAATGTGAATAGATTTTTGATAAAAATCAAAAGTTGAAAAAGTTTCTGGTTCAACCGAAAGTGCGACAAAATAAAAATTTAAATGTATAAATCGATAATATTGTACAAATAACTTTAAATTTTCATAAAAATCGGGGGTTAGAAGAACAAATATGTGTATCCCTAACTGTTTAAAATCTGAAGGTAGAGATTTGTTTAAGTTGGAAGTTGGCAAAAAAGGGTTTCAATTTTCCAGCAGCATTTTCCAGCATCATTGAGCGTAAAAATCATCCAATTTTGTTTATTTAACTAAACCTTTTGAAATATTCAGAAATTATCCATGTAAGGTTTGCGAAAGGAGAATTAAAAAGATCATCCCGTACATATAGTGCTGCAAATGAAATGAAATTTTGAGAAAGCCCCAAGACTTTAATAAAGTCTTTGTTGTGCGAGGACTGCGAGTAGCGCCATTGCCCTCTGCGAAAGTTTCCACCCCGCTTTACCTTATTTTGCCGCTCGGTCAATAGTGCGGCGATTCAGAACGACATTTCGTGCTACATTTAATTGAAACGATGATTGCGGTATTATCGAGTTGAGTTTACTCAACCACGCACAGATCTCAATGGGTCCGAATCGATTTACCAATTTATACAACAATAATATGATTCACTAGCGAAAGATCATTGCGGTTAAACCGAGCAAAGAAATTTCTTCTTTAAGGCAGCGGGAACCTCTGGGGAGTTTCTATTAGGGTGTCCAACCATTTATTTGCGGCTAACTCAATTACGAAACGAATAGAAAAACTCGGGAATTAGTAAGTTAAATTAGCAATGGTTTGGTTTTAAAGGGTGCAAAATAAAAAAGTGCACCCGAGAGTAGTAAATTTAACGCTAATTGAGCGCGGAAACTTTAAGCTCAGCGAGCGTTGGTGTTGTTGAACATTATCTCCGGTGTGGAATCCAAAACGGTTTTCCGGAGCCGCGCCATATCGACCTGTGCAAGGCCTACCTTGTGCAACAGGAGGATTTTGCATGTTGCAACGTCATAAACTTACTTGCATATCGATAAAATTCGACTCGAATTTAGTGCGGTTTTTCTTCTTGTGTGTGCAACTCGAGGCAAATGTGCCGGACGCATTAACTGCACTTGCAAACTTGCACTTAGTGTGTGCAATTATATTAAGCAGCTTTGGGGTGTAAAGTTGAACTACCTTAGTTTCTATCATTTTGCTCGAAACTATTACCACTTAGAATTAATTGCTTGCTATTGGGAGCAAATTTCCTCAAACTAATAGTTTTGCTAACATATATTAGATGATCTATAGCTGCAAGTATATTTTACATTTCATGACACTTTTTAATAAGGTGAATTTATATTGTATAATTAGTGTTTTATCAGCTTTATTTTATAGATAAAATTTATTTTTATGAAAAAAAAAAAATGAGTTAAATACTGGAAAATTTATTAGAAGTAAATTAACACTTCCTAATTTTTGCTAAAAATATATTTAGTATAAAGCTGGCACTAAAAGCGGATAATATAATAAAATTAATTATTAATTATTTTTAAATGATGAAATGGGTATTTTACTATGCTCCATAAAATAATGTAAATAATTAATTCATACCATTTTTATAAAAATGTCTACATTTTTGTTATAGTTTTTAGTACTATAAATAATTTACAATTCACAGAAACAACAAATTTTCAATTAAATAAAATATATCTTATTATGGTAGAATACGAACATACATCCGACCATAGAGAATTAAATGGCAAATTAAACGTAATTTTTTTCAATGAGAATAAATTGATCCTATTTGGCAGAAGTTTACGAAAAATGATTATTTCTTTCCTGCACCCTATTATAATTTTTCGAAAGTATTTATATAGTAGAATTCAATGACGAATATCTTTTTTTGAAACCCGTACCATTTCTCGTTTTTATGCAACATTCATTTCATATTTTCATGAACGCTAATTTTTAAAATGGTTTGCATTATTTTTTTAACCATTATAAATCAAAAGTTGTCCACTAAGGATTTTGAAATTCTAAAAAATATCCAATTGGAAAAATAAAGTTATCCGTTAATATAAATTCAAACTTCTAAATATTTGTTTTAATTATTATCAAAGATTATTTTGCAAATTTCACCATTATGTTGTAACTTGAGCAAAAATCATAAATTTTGTAATATTGTAACCAAAGTTGCAGCCATAAAATATATTACTTTTAATTAGAATAAGGTAATGACAATTTTTTGTAACTGTAACTTCTACCACAATAACCTAAAATTTATTATTTGTACAATTGCAAAAGAGTGCAGAACTATTGTGTTGAAATTGAAGCAAAAATAATTTTGGGCCATTATTATAAAAGTTACAAGCAATAAAAATTCAATTGCTTTTTATCAAATTGATAAAATATTAGTTTGCTAAAAAGTCGTCAACATACAAAAATAAATAAAAACCAATTATTTTATTTTATGGGCTATTAAAACGTAAAAAAAAAAAAAATGGAGTCTCAGATAAAATACTGTAGTTGGTAATGGTAATGAGATCCGTTATTATCATGTCGCCATCTTGAAATTAATTTAAAACAGCTTAATTCGTAAGAAAAATACTATATTGTTGTTTTTTTTTTAATTGGTAGCTTTTATGGAACTACTGTAGTTATAAAAAATAATTAAAAGTAACCATTAAGTGTGAAAGCACCGTGATTCTTTATTTAAACGCAAATTTAACATGAACAATTTAAAAAATAGTCTATATTTTCATGTTTTTTTTTTAAGTATTTTAAGTCTCCATCTTAAAAATAGTTTTTCCTTTTGAAGTCAACGTGGGGATCGCATTCTATTAATATCATCCAATTAATAAAATCAATAAAAAAATCAGCAGAATAATAAAGTAATCTTCTTCAAAAGAAAAAAAAAAAGGTAAAATTCATTGAAGATTACATTTTCTTGGAAGACCTAAAGTTGCGCCTTTAAAATAAAGCAATATATTTTACTATGAGAACAAACTAAGCCATTAGGCGTATAAGTACGGCAAGATGTTATACTATCCTATAAGTAAGTCTAATATATGCATAGAAAGAAGCTAATATTAGTGCCTAAACTGATCTCGGTGAAATATTTGAGTATGGAAGAAGAACGCTTAAAAGTTGCATAGTTAGAAGTTATTACCTTCGGCCGAAAACGACTTGCAAATTGATTAAAATAGTTCCACGTCTGCATTAAATAATGCACAGTGGTAAATTTTCTTGCGCGCACAAAGCTGCAAGAATTTACATTGTTCAACTCGTCGACTTTATTACACACGCCCTCTCACAGAGCAATACGAAAATTTCCGCTTGGAATCGAATTAATAACAAACATGATCTGATTTATTATTTATAATTATTTGAATGACGAGCGGTAAATGCAATGAGTATACAGTAGTGAACAGTGAACACACAGGAAAATTCGACATTGGTGCGTACACTTGTTTTGCCGACGACAAATGTTAATTAAATTAAATTCGATTGGAATGAAGCTGTAATTATGTACTTGTTCATTGATCCAAATGCAGGGTAACCGAATAATAAAGTACCTACATGTACCATTCGTCGGTGAAACCGTCGCGCGACCAAAACTATACCCACCGACGCGACTACACTATGCACTACTGCAAATGATTGAGCCAAACCTATTTTACCTCTGTTCTTTGTCTGTTTAACAGGCTTTACATGCGTTTATACTGCTAATATACATATATTGCGTAATCTATTTATGTTCTTCACTTGTTTCATTCTTCCACATGTGCGTATACGCTCAGCCGCAATTGTAATGTAATTACAACAATGAGGTAATTTCATTCGTTTTCCGCTATAGCCGAGTAATAAGGTACATAACTTTAAATGAGGTATATTTCAAAGTGCTTGAAAATTTACATTAATTTCATTTTGAAAGTAATTAAAGTACATGAAGGATTTTTTGCTCAGAACAGATGAAGTTTCCTTATTTTGACTAAAAATATCCTAGTTTTACCAAAAAAGTGGAATTAAAAACGGGATGCCATTTAGAAATCAAAAGTTAGGACTATTTCAATATCCAAGGGATATCGAATTGAAATTTATTTGTTTGTATGTATTTCAATCAATCCAAATTAGAATAGTTGCCGAATTTTATACATAAGGGATGAAATGATTCTTTTGAATCTAACTAAGGCATATGTACCAATAAATGTGAAAAATGGTATTTAGTTTGGCGAATATTTAAATTTAAAATTCAAATTTTGAATTTTCCTCCAAAACGCTTCCATTGGTTGGGTGACGTCAATCCGTCCAAACCATTAGCATCAGACATGTCTGTGATTTTGCTTAACTATTTCGTGCATCAAGGTTTAGGACGGTTTGACGTCAAAAAGGTCGCGTCGACTCAGTTTATCGTTTCAAGCCACGTGCCTAACAGCTCATTTTTAAATTATGATTTTATTTAAATTTAATGTGTTAGAAGCAACAAATTAATAAATGATCACGATTTTCGAAGTCCTCGCAATTAAATCTAAAAAACTAAAGTGTAATGTCTGCTAATTCTTTATTACCGGCAACTATACCCTATTATACCTAAATCAAACATTTTTTTAAATCGGTCAAGAAATAAAACAATTAAAAGGACAAACCAATTTTTCGTGGTCACCCTCTATGATGCTTTGGCCAGTCATAGAGAATACTAAATTTTAATTAATTTTCCTTAAGTTGGCTAAAGCATCATAGAGGCTACCACGAAAAATTGGTCAAATTAACATTTGATATTTATAATATTGTAAAAGTTGTCGCGACATTTAACAATTTTAAATAAATTATGTAAAAACACCTTTTCAATTATGTAAAGCCATATTATCAATATAGAAATTGGGTTTTCAAGATCTCATTGTTTGCATATTGTAATAAATAATGTCCTATTTAAGTTAAAATGTTCTCAAGATTGAGAGAAACATTTAAATACTTCCTTTTTCTTAATTAAAAGTTCATGATTGAAAAGAAAATACTAAGAAATAAAAGTTCATTAATGATTAATATATTAACTATCGATTTTAGTATGGTAATCAATTTAGTGGTAATCAAATTAGTATCAGTGTTGATTTTAATTACCTTGCATAGAATTTCTACTTACATTATACAACATGGGTATTAATTATTAAACGGTAAATTAAACTTTGTAAGCGCCGTTTTAAGTTTTAAGGCCTTCTTAACTTGTTTGTCAATTATTATACTTTACCGAAAGCTCGTCGGTCTAAAAATAGACGCATCAGTGTCTCTCTTCAAAACAAACCCGCCTTATTTTAAATTTATTTTATAAAATATTCAAAGCAAGCGCGCACTATTAATTCCCATTCAATTATTGGTAGCTTAAAATGAAATGAAAACCAACAAAATAGTTTTATTACAAATAAGTTAGACGCGCTAATAAACAAACAACAGTAGGAAACAGCAACAAAACAAGCTGTTATAGAGGAAAATTGTGCAAGCTCTAAATTTAAAACTAGTTTGTGTGGTTTTCCCTGCTGCACCCATTTTCTCTATTAGTAGGTCTAAAAGTTGTCTCTATTACAGACACGGCACAAGCAAAAGTTTAACTGTAATTTATGTTTTTAATTAGAGTCGACCCGAATTTATAAGCGTACACATGTACTTTGCACTTAAAAAATTAACTGGACTTTAATAGACCCCAATTAGAAAATTTATCGGGGTTATATTTACTTTAAATTAAAACTAAAACAAATTAATATATGGAAAATAATTTAGCCAAAGGTATAAGACTTCTTCATTGTACCGAAGCTTGCAAATTACATAGAAAGAGAAGAAAGATTGTTGCGGATGGCTCCCGAAACGAGCGGGCCAGACAGAAGGAGGAAGTGTAGAGAAAGAGAGAGACGGATAGAGAAAGCGCAAGCATGGAGTGTCGTTAAGGGAAGCGAAAGCTGATCAAGTCCTTGAAAGCTAAGCCGGAGCGAGCGTATTAAGTCTCGGGGAAAATTAAGGAGGAGGGCGGCGGAATTTTCGCGGCAATGACTACACACGGAAGGAAATGGTAATTTGTCTAAAGAGAATGGAAGTGTGTGCGACAGCGGCAGAGCATTTTGTTGTTGGCCTCTCTCGCTTCTCCAGTTTACGACGATTCTCTTATATCCTCGATGCGCGCACATTTCCACGTCCTTCGAAGATTTATGGCACGCACGCTGAATTGTCCTAGGACATGTCTGAGTGCTGCTATTAAAAACGACGATCTCGTCCCCCTTACGATTAATCTGGGAGCAAAAACGTAACAATTGCATAATTATGGCAATTGGAGAAGTTGCAAACTTTCCGTTCTACCTGAGAGTGTAGCAAAAGTTATTCCCACATTAATACACACCGTTCTCTCTTTGCAAGAAGAATAAACTTAATTGCACATGCTACGCTATTATCTACTTATTTAAAACTTGGCATAATTCGGATGATTTTATTTGACTTTTACAGCCTGGCCCATAAATAGGAAACTTTGAATTAGTTTACAACCTATCAAAACTCGGAAATTGAATGAATGTTGTTAAATCAACTACTAAAATGCTGCTCCCAATAAAATCTATTATGCTCTTTTCGCCGTCCCGTTTGTCTTGCTCTGAAATAACTTTCAGTGAAAATCGAAAAACAAACGGCCAAATTTATTTTTCATTTTATAATGCGTTTGCTTTTACATTTGTTATTCGATTTGCATAAAAATAACTTTTCCTTTAAATGTTATACTATAACGCAACATTAATTTTTATTTTTAAAATAAGTAAAATATTTTGAAACTACTCTACACAAAAA
>JASKGO010001247.1:0-30717 GCA_030556065.1 Holobus sp. GC000080
TCCCTTCCTATGGGCCCGATCTTGATAAAACTTAGCTTAATCGCTTCCTTATTAGGCCCTCTATCGAATGCAATTTGTTTGAAATCGCTATCTCATAATTTTAGTTTTATGCCCTTTTCTCCTTTCCTATGGGCCCGATCTTAATAAAGGTTACCTTTATCGCTTTCTTATCAGGCCCTCTATCGATTGCAATTTGTTTGAAATTTATAACTCTTATTGATCAAAGGTTTTCAACCCATAACTTCCTTTCTAAGGGCCCGATTTTTTTCAAAGTTAGTTCAACATCTTTATTACTTGAACAGTTATGTTTAAAGGTTCATACGATTGACAACGATTTTAGGGCCCCCTGCATTGGATTTTTAATTAGCAAACTTAAATATTTTTAATTTTTAGATGCCTAAAATTAAATTTTTAAATTTCTTCTTAGGTGGCTGGAAATTAGTTTATATGCATCCCAACCACCTTTGAACCATGGAACCAATGTATCACATTCCGAGCCAAGGACGAAATTTAAAAACTGAATTTTTGGGCACCGCAAAAGTTAAAAATTAACGAAATGCACATTTTTTTAACTATAATTGTCCCTAGAATGAAAAAATAAAAGTAAAAAAGTGATAGGTGCCACTTAAAAATCAAAAGTAGGGGTAATTTCCTGATAAATCGAAAGCATTACAAAAGTGTAAAAAATTTAAACATTTTGCCAATGAATTGTTAATGTTGTCTGATATAAGATTGCTAATGTATGGTATAAAAATCGATAAGTAAGTTTAAAAAAGTGTCAGGGAGGTCTCGAAAATCGTTGTCGCCCAGAATAGTTGCCACTTTTGCATTATTGCTAGCATTATTAATTGCAAAGAAAAAATACATTTTTAATGAAATGGGTACTATTTTAAATTTATTTACCACAACAACATTATTCTTGAGTATGTCATTATGCTTCCAAAGGGTACTTTTGTGGCCTTTATTTCATTATGATATGCGGTTAACAGAGAGGTCGAAAAATGTTTTCACAGCTCGAAGATTGGATGACACTTTTTAAAACAAGAAAAAAATATATATTCAATGGAAATTCATTAAAATGTTTTTAATAATACGAGTAAAATTAAAATTAAAACTATATCATTGACTAATAAGTACAAAGTTTTTAGTCAGTGACTATAACTTGTAACTCTCGAAATGCATCTTTTTTTTTTCAATATGCACAATTTTAAAATAGTGTTTTAATCATTTTTATCTCTTTGATTAGCTCATAAAGTATTAAATTTTAACAACAAATAATAGCGACTTATTATTACGATTCCCATAGATCTAATAGTTGGTCCTCATAGCTATAATAATTCCCAATCAATTTTAATTACACTTCATTGATAATTATCCAATTATGCTCAGTGTTTAGATTGCGTAGCAACCAATCATTAAATCAATAACTCAAAAAGTCTTCCTGGCATTTATTTGATAAATACTTTACTTCGAAAGACATTTTTAGTCGCAATTTTACATTGCTTTTTAGCAAGCATTATTTAAAATCATTAAAAATGGCACGAGCGCCCAATTTACCCCTTATACCAGGATTTTCCTTCAATTCAAACGTAAGTTACCGATGTAAATTTTTCTAAGATACTTCTCAACTTCTTGTAATGCTAAAACCAATGTACAATCGAATATAGATCGGCAGGACTAATTTTCGCATTGATCCGGTGTTTGATTTTACTGCCGGAGTACCATGTCTTGTGGAAAAAGTGAAGCCCAACATGTTTGGTCCATTATCCGATAGATATCCCAGTGTTTATGCAAGAGGAGAAGTTATTGAGCTACCTGGATGGATCGCATTCGATAAACAGGTTGACTTTTTTTGAAATTTCATTGTTGTAGTGTCCTAGACGCAAGAAGAAAGTGCAATTAATTTGAATGAGTTGTAGATTCTTTGTTTCGACGCCTTTTTCAAGCAAACTCTCGAAGAGTTTAGCAATGCATCTCACATCGTGCGCGAAGTAAAAATTTACTTTTTTCTTGAAGATGGCACCTTGCAAATCGTTGAGAAGCCCAAAGATAATAGCGGAATGGATCAAGGTTTGTAAATTTAAATGCTTTGTCGTAAAGCAAATACGTAAAACAAATGGCTTCGGCATTTAAACCCTCAAAATTTGAATTTTTAATTTTCTTATCGAAAAAAAAAAATTGTCCTGTGCAAAGCAATTTCTTTTAAATTTCGAAACTTGTAGGAACTTTACTATCAAGACAAAGAGTCCGTTTGCCTGCTCCCATGGGCGATAACTTTTACGACATTTTGGATTTCAATGTGGGCCGCGAAATCGAAATCTACGGAAAGATTTTCAAACTGACCGATTGCGATAAATTCACCCGCATGTTTCTGAACAGACAAGGGATAGCGGTTCCGGATCCAATCAATACCCCTTCTGATCCTTACCTTGATTACCGCGCAAAAGTGAAGAGCTCACTCTTGCCGAAGAAACCCAACAGGAATGTCGATACGTTTGGGCAATTTCTAAAAAATGACCGGAAGATTCTGCGCTTTTACGGCTACTGGGACGATCGGCAAAGCGAATTCGGGGAATTCCACGATTTGGAAATTTATTACTATTTAGCAGATGATACCGTCGAAATCAAAGATATAATTCCGCGAAATGCGGGACGCGCTTCCAATACGTTATTGATGAAGCGACGTAAATTGCCCAAAGTTTATAAAGGACTTCCTCAACCCGGATTGGAACAGCCGATAACATTGCTGAATGTACTGGGGGCTGGAGTCAACACTGGAAGATATCTTACTGATGCTTTAGATTGCGGCAAAGAGCATGTTGAGTACTACAAAGATCGCGATTTATCTATTGGAGCAATTCTAAATGTCTTTGGACGCAACGTGGTCCTTACCGATGCTGATTCAAGGACCAAGGAGTATTACCGGGACACCTATGGGGTGTCCAGTTTTGTGCCCATTGCAAAGCCTGTTACTCCTCCTGAAAGGACGAAGAATGTGAGGGAACGCGAACTTCCTCCTTGGAACGGTTTCGGGTCCTACGAAGATTCCGCGCAGAATTGTGTAACGGTTGAGTTGAAGGCGCCGTTGAAAGATTTTAAAAAGTTTCTGCAATACGATAGGTTTTGATTTGATTTTTTCTTTTAATTAGAAATTATTTCAGTTAAGATATTTTTATTTGTTTTAGGAAAGGAATGGACAGTCAAATTTTACGCTTTGCTGCACGTATGATTTCCCATCAAACTACGGATTGCGAAAGGCGGTTTATGGTTTGCTATTATCAGTCGGATGACACTATTCAAGTTGTTGAATTTCCAACAAATAGAAGTGGTTTGTAAATCTTTTGTTTCAGAAAAATAGGCTTTTAGTATACAATTCTAATTAGCTTTTATTTAAAAACAAATTGTACCTTTTCAACAATTTGAATCAATTTCCAGTGATTTAAAAACCTTAAAAAGAAACTTTTTTTAGGAAAATCAAAAACATTTTTTGCTAGAGACCAAGTATTTTTACCCGGACAAGAGATGTTCCAAAGCTCGAAACCGATAGTTTACAAGCCGGAGCATTTATTCATTGGTGCGCATATCGTCATCAACAGTTTCCACTTTGTCCTGGTGGACGCCGACGAGTACGCACTGAGATACATGGAACTGAATCCACGTCGGTTCCCCAAATCGGACATAAATTTGATTATGCAGAAACTGCGTGAAAAACTGAAGCCCATCTACAAGGATTTCGTGGCTGAAATGATACCAAACGAAACGAAAGCCATTTCTTATAAGGACCTAAGGTAATGTTACTAAATTTTCGACAATTTGGTAATAAAAATTATTAAAAATTGCAAAAATTATTATTGTAGAAACAAATTGTGTCCAATAATGGGCAACGATTTCACCGAACATGAAATGATTACAATTGCGCGTCGTTTTTCCTTGGATTGCCTCAAAGAGCGCTTGAATAAGGAAGCCATCAGAGCGATTACTTTAACCGAATTGAAGAGGCAATTATGGGATGACTTAACTCGTTTGAAGGAATACTTTTATTTGCGCGATCCAACAAAGAGCGGTGTCTTGCCCAGACACGAAGTGTGGACTTTGCTGCGAGGATGCAGATTTCCGGTTGATGTGCAACTTTTGGAAAAGATTTTGGATGTGTAAGTTGGGGATTTTAGTTTTACTTGAACCTGTTAATACTTTCGGCTTTTTGTTTTTAGTGCTGATAAAGATAAGGATGGGAATATTTGCTACATTTCGCTTTTTAATTTTCTGGATAGGACCAAGTGTGTTATGGCCGATACAATTCCTATCAATATAAAGGTGGCACCTTTACATTTTTTTTTTTAATTTTAGCTCCTTAAATGAAAGATATAACATTAATTTTTAGAGTGAACTTTGGTGGGCATCTGAAAAAGAACCAACGGCCGGGAACCAAATTGACTGGTGCGACTTCAATAAAGAATTAGATTTGGAACACATTTTCAGCGAGAAACCAAAACAAAGTAATCTGGTAACACCCAAAGACAATGCATAAACTTTATTATCAAAAAAAAAAGGTAAAAAAAATGCGAAAATCATCCCAATTCTAACTTGAATTTCAGACACATTGTTACAAAATACAAATTTCTAATGTAGCTTCTTTTTGAATTACAATAATAATAATGGGATGAGCAAAAATGATAATTAGCTAAAGTTTCAAGCTGTTTGAACAAAAAGCTTTGTCTATTATGATAAAAAGCGCCCTCAATAATGCGAAGCTATCGGTAGAGTCAATAGCGGATAAAATACGGAAACGGAAGAGGTCCAAACATCTGATTGGGGTCGTAGGTCCAACAAGGGATTCCATAAGTGGGTAAAGGTTCCAAAAAGCAATTTTTCGATGGCTCCATAGACGGACAATTCACATGCTGATTATACGGATGAGAGTCTTCCAATAACAGAAGAGTGGTCTTCTTTGGTCTTCCAATAGGTCCATAAGGATTACGCACTTTATCTGTCGAATATTCCTCTGTTTCTTCCGCGTCGTTACTGCTCGTACTCAATTCGATGGAATTGATTGTTTGGTCCAAAGGTGATTCGTAAAAACACGAGTCGGATTGTTGATTATCTACTTGTAGTTTTGCTAATTCGTTGCAAACCATATCGTAATGGCCACTGATCAGATACTGTTTCCGGGGAAAGTTGGTTGGCAATTTGGGCATGCCGCGAACAGTTTTTCGCGCCAGTGGTTTCTGCAGATTTTCCACAAATCGGGTGTAAGGTATATCGCCCTCGCTGTTGCTGCTGTCCGTTGAGCGATCAAAGACCGGGGTGGAACTGCGCTCTTCTTCAGACATTGCCACTATCAATGTTCTGAACGCTTTAATTTGGTGGACAGTTGTTCATTGGCAAAAGGTGCCATTGAGTTTGCCCTTTTGCTTCGGGAAAGTTTAAGAAGGTGGTAGGGATTTGTTTGGGGTGGTAATCCGGGAAATTGAAGTAATAATTTAGCAATTAATTAAGTGCCTGTTCTAAGAAATAATTTTAGCCGGAGTTATAATAATAAATTCCGGCCTTATACATTTTGGGGGTTTATTTAGGGAGTGATAATCAAATTTTAAAATAAATAATTGCGGAAATAACACTTGGATTATTCATTTTCGGAAGTTATTTTTAATTAATAAATAATTTATAAAGATTATTAAACTTTTTTTAAATTTATTTTTCAAATGTATAATAAAAAAATTCATAATGCCGAATGATGCCGGCTATAAAAGTAAAAAAATTGAAATTAATTGTTTTAAACTGAATTCATTAGCTTATTTTATTATAATAAAAAATAATAAATTTTAAGAAAACTACACAAGCAACAAAAACTATGTAAATAGATTTTTTAATTAATAAAATAATTTTATTCCTTGAAAATTTTTACATTAAGTAATATATCATAAATGAATTATTTATATAAAAATATTAGCAAAAATATTAAAAAAAAAAACATATTGTTACAATTTTAGAACTTAATTAGATAATAAATATTGCACAGTAAGTAATTATTATTCAATATTAATCAATAAAACGATTTCCAAATTAAAAAGAAGACTTTTTCAACGGATACTTCGCATTGATGCTGACATTATCATAAAAACTGTTATTAAATCTCATATAAGTAGGATCCGTTCTCTGCTTGCAAAAATCGTCATCTTCTCTAGGACTTCCAAGTTTTTTGAACATGTACCTGATGTAACTAAACACTTTTTTATAGATATGTTTTTTCTTCTTGAAAAGATTTGAATTCATCTGCGGATGGGTCTTCAAAATATCTCCCAGTTTGTTTCTACTGTTCCTATTGATTCCTTTTCCAATTAGATCCTTTAGTTTTCTCAAAGATTTCCCTTTAGAGATTTCCTTCTGAAAAACGATATGAAAATATGAAAATTAATTGTTGTTTAATTAATTTTATAACATCTCACCTGTTTTTCCGGAAGAGGTTCTTTGGAATAAATGGGTATAGGCTCTTTGAGCTCGAAAGTAACAAATTTCATCATTTTGCTCCTTACTTCTTCAGTCTTTCTAAGTGATTGTGGCTGAATTGTGCGCATTAGAAATTTTGAAACCTTCTAAACTTCTAAAGGGGCTGTCTAATACCCCGAACTGTTAAGTGAAAATGGTATTAAGTTAAGTTTAATTTAATAATGACACTTTAATTGAATTATACTTAAAAACTTCTAAGTAGCGTTTAACTTCCAAAAACTTTTTAAGTAATATAGATTATTAGAAAAATAAAAAAAAACACAACTATTTGTAAGTATTAAGTCAGTTTATTTATTAAATATCAATAATTTGTGTTACCGTTTTCATCAACCGCAACATTATACAAACTATAATCAAAAGTCGTTACCAACAACAAAGTCAGAAAAATACAATAACTGCGAAATGTAAATAATACGTTTTTCATCTAGTAGAACTACAATAACTACTGAATTGTTGGCTTCCAAAAAACAAAACATCGTTACGCAAAATACAACAAAAAACAAAACGAAAACGATCAATATAACATCTTTTTTTGAAAGTCAACTTTAGCATTTCTTTGCCTCTACTGGTAGCCGTTAATAATTACTTTTCGCCCGTGGTAGATATGAGTTAATAATTATAATTACGCTATTACTAATTACAACCTCAATCACCGCGCGAATTATTTTTCCTCAACCGGCTTTCGATAAAGAACAAAAATAATCACAAAAAAAAACTTTGCAAACTCAACACAAAATAATATCGAACAAAAACGAACAAATAATAAATAATAATTCTGCAAACTAAACAGGTACGTAACAAAAGACAAAAAATAAACTTTGCAATACTGGGTTAACGAAGAACCAAACAAAAAATAATAATAAAAATGACTCGTAGTTTCATCAGTCAAGGAAGAACAATATTTTAACGGAAAACATAAGCATTAGCGTCTCTAAATAATAATACGATTCAACGAGAAAATAATACATATAAATAACGCGAGCTTCACTTTGAAAACAAAAAGAGTTTCAAATGAAGATCGATTTCTCTCTTTTTTTTTTCTCTCTTAAAGATTAAACGATATTAGCGACGTGTGCCAATTTTCGACTTACATATCAAACATTATAGTGTGTATAAAATCGATAAAAACGTTTCCGAAAATATGTTCGTCCAAACGAGTATATATACTAATATATAATAACATTTTCTTCTTTTCATGTTTCCAACTTATTCGGTTGCTCAGAACAACAATAATTTCGTAACTTTGGTCATACGTGCTTTGCAATCAAATAATACCTTATCATAAAAGTATTTTCGTTGCGCGCACGGATGGTATATGATCACATAGCCTATACCTCTGGGTATACTCAGACAGAAAATAAGAAATAAACGGTAAACTTAGCGGAAATTGGTTGTTAGTCAGGCGTCGGAGAGGTCGCCTCCTAGATCGGCGTCGGCGCTCAGCACGGTTTTCATGTTATCGGAAGAGCGCTCTTGTAAATATTGCTTGGCGTTGAAAAACTCAACGATCTAAAACAGAAACGGATGCATTAGTCATTCATAAATAATATTGACAACATTCACTGCTATAAAACTAGTAAAGTGTTGAGAATGGAGGAAAACGCAAAAGTTTTTTTTATTAACTTTCTATCAAATGATTCTAATTTTCTACTAATCTTGTTAATTTTAATTAGTTTAATTGCAAAAAAAAATGGGTACTAGGGTAGCTCTGAATCCAACAGATCATTTTTTTAAATGAGTAATTCATTAAAATGCGGCGTAAAAAATTGTTTTTTTGTAAGTTAAAACAACTTTAAAAATATATAAAAGTAAATAAAAATATTTTTATGCTATAAAAAATTAAATAAATAACATTTCCGGTCAAACTAAAAGTGATTAAAATAAATTTAATATTGGGAGGATAAAATGAATCATAGGGACAAACATTTAGAACTCCAAAAAGATTTGAAGCTTTGGAAAAAAGCAAAAACCAACAAAAGAAAAAAAAAAGTGTAAAAAGAGTAAAATCCCCACAGGAATTGTGTAACAACTGATTTATGGGCAACAATACCTGTTTAACAATAATGGGATATTCCTTGTTGATGCGCTCCCAATCGTTGGGAGGCAGCAAACACATGGGCGACATGGCCAAACGGGCCAAGTCTTCAATAGAATATTGCTGACACTTGCCGTTATTAGTGGACGGATCGGTGCCCCGCATCAGGTCCTCTATCGAGACGCGCGGACGTCGCAACGCCGTCGTCTTGCCCTCTGGGGCCATCTCCGATTCGCCAATCATCGCTAGCTGCTGTTGCTGTTGCAACTTTCCATTGGCCATTCCGGACGACGGCGACGGAAGCGATTCGGGCGAAAGTGGTGCCTGTAATTCCGTGCCACTGCTTCCACCGCCGATATTATGGAGGCCTCCTCCGTCCGTATCTATTGCCTGCTGCGATTGCGGCAAACTGTCGAAACTGTAAAACTGGCCCATATCGTGGATCGGTTCGCCCGAAAAGTACTCGTCCAACACGAGTTTGCTTGTCTGCAAAACAAAACATTTGTCTTGTTAAAATTCGTTAAAATTAAGAATAATCACAAAAACTACAAAAAGAAAAGAAACAAACAAACAAAAAAATGAAGAAGGAAAAGAGAATAAAAACTAAAATATAAACTAACTCGAACTAGATCCAGATTGGCTCCAGTAATTCGAATCGTTTGACCGCCCACAATGACGGTGTACTTGTATTCGCCAGTGCTGGCGTCGTTCGTGCTCAAGCTGTGGATGAGAGCGCGGCTGCGTCTGTGCTGCTGCAATTGTGCACTTTCCTCGGAAGCGGAAGAGTTTATGCTGGAGCTGGAGCCGGTCAATGGGCCGCCACCGCCGCTGTTTGCAATGGGTCCTTCACGGACCGGCGACGCATTTCTTCGAATTGTATCCTCGATCAGTTGTTTTGCATGCCTGCATTTAACAATAAAAATTAAATTAAACTTTCTATTTTTTTTTTACTTAGAAACATATTTTGGGCACATGTTTTTATTGTTTTGTAAAGGAAGTGATAATATTGTAGGGACAGTAGGATTCAGTAGTAAAATCCTTTGATAACGTCCTCAAAGAGCGGAAGAGACAAGGGGTTTTATTTACAAAATACTGAGACCCTCAGATATCCCATTGCTTTTAGGAAGTAATAAACCACTTGTTTTTATGGCTTTAAACATGTGCAAGATAAAAATGTGAAGTGACAAAATGCAGTATTTCTGTTTTCAATGTAAACAAACCCTCGTTTCTCACTACTTTTATTATTTATTATCCCAATACGATATAATTTTTCCACTACGTTATGGGAAGAGGTATTTCCCATATTACTTCAAAGTGTTACTATAATTATTTATGATGTAAATTTGAATGGTCGACGAAATTTCTTTTAAGTGGCTTGGGAAGTACATAATAAACATAAATCCCCAAAAGGGACTGTTATGTTCAATAGAAATATTGAATAATGGTCTACCACAACATGCTTTTAAGTATCTTTTCCACTGTGTTAAAAAGAAATATTTTGAATGTAAAAATTAACTTTGCTTCTTAAATTAAAAAACAAAAATGAAAAGAAAAACTTTCAAAGTTACATACAAAAATAATGAAGTACTTACACAATGCTCTCTTCGTTGGCGCCAGTGATCTGCACAAGTCGTTCCTTAGCTCCTGGGTTAACTAAAACAGTTCAAACAAAAATTAGAATGTTACAATTAACAACAATTCGATTCCGTTAATTAATTGGGAGGATATTAATTGCGAATGAAACGAAAATATCGGTCAATAAATCAAGTGCGACTGGAACATGCTATAATTAAAAAAATTATATATATATTAAAAAGAAGCGCTCTCAAGTTATAACACTGAAATTAAACAAAAAGAAAGCCATTCATAAATGACATCGTTAATGAAATTAAACATTTGCCTGGTAAATTATTAGTGTGCAATAAACAATGTATTTGGTGGTAATAAGTTCAGCAGCACAACCAAAAAAAAAATAATAATAATAAAAAACAATCATTAAAAAATATTAAATAAAAAATTAATAAATTCAACTGATAGTAGTATATGAAATTGTATTTTTTATTTCAAAGCGCTGTTCGTTATTTCTGTGCACTTGCTTTTTTACCTCTTTGAAATGAAATGATCGTTTCGCTAAGCTCTTCGATCATATGTACTCTGCGGCCTTTGATGCCCATAACTATAAAACATCAATTCTTTTAAGCTGATTCTTCGTCGGTCGATAAAAAACAACAAACACGAATACATCGAGCACCCAACTGGAATTTAATAACGGTCTTTTTAATTACCTTTCCCGGAATCGGCATTGCGGATGACCACTTCGTCCTTGCAGTAGTTCTTTCCGGCTATCCTGGTGGGTTGTTTGAACTTGCCGGAGGGTTTGATGAGTTCGCCAGGACTCAGGAGCATCGGAGGACTAACAGATTGTGCGATTGATATGGGATCCTTGACAATATCGTTGTTCTCCACTTTCTTTCGATAATACTGGTCCATCAGGTCGCTGCCTTTCCAATCTTTGGCACGCAGTTCGATGAGTTCGAGTAAGTGCAGTCGAGATAAATAATCGAGTCGTTGTTCATCCTGGGAGCTGTTGCGGAAGACCACAAAGGCTCTGTTCAATTGATCCTGATACAGTATGTCTAAATAAGCACCATAAACCTGTGGATCAAAAAACATCATTGAAATGCACAGCAGGGAAAGAAAGCGCCAAAAAGCTTACTTTTAAATGCTGACACAGATTTATTATGCTGTCTTTATAGGAAATAGTTGGATCAATTGCAGGAGATGCAAGAAGTGCTGCCACTTGGTCCACAGCCTGCATGATGTTTTCAACTGAAATCAAAATAAAAACAACATGAATTTTACTATATCATTTTAATAAGCGAATTTGTTAATTAAATTGTTAAGCAAGCTTACCTGTGTTCATAATTCCATCTTGCTTTAATTTATTTGCCAATATTTGTGCTTGACTGTGGGATTTAAGCAGTTCATTCTTCTTGGGATACTTGTTCAATCGAGCCTGCACTCCCAGAGACATTTTGGCAGCAGCAGCAAAGTCCTGCAAATAATACGCGCGAATTACAACAAGGAAATCGTTTGTTAATGGAGACAGGAAGCGAAACTTACGTTGTGTAGATTGTTAGCGGTAAGTTTTGTAAATGGAAATGCGTGTGTTGTGTGTGCATATGTGGTGAGTGAAGGAGCGATTGCTGCTGGCGTGTTAGAAAAAGTGGATGACTCATAATACTTGAATTTGTTATATCGCATCTTGTCTAAATATAATTCAAACACTCTCTTTTTTTGGATAAGTTAGCAACAAGCAGTAATGAGTGCCACTAAGCAAAAGACCAACTGAGGATAGCGCTATTTTACCTGTTTGTTGTAAGGACACGCTGGATACGCAAAAACTGCGTTCGTCCACTAAACAACTGATTCTCTCGACTGAAGAGAAAGCAATCGCTGCGGAGAAATGTGAGCAACAGCCTTGATTGGGAGCTCTAGGATTCAGCGACAGCTTGCGTTACCAATTGCAAACGCCGAATCTCATTAATAGTTTTCTGTAAAATAAGCGGCTGTTTGAATTACTAAAACAATGCACTTGCGTTAATTGAACTATTTTTTGTACATTGAAGCACTTATTTTGTAAATTAAACCTGTTAGTTCAGTACTGAAGTAAAAACAATCGAGTGGTGTTGTTAAAAAAATCAACCAATCATAGCACTACTTGAGAAATCCCAGGAGCGCTCTTATTGGCCACAGAAGAAAATTAATGATGGCCGCCGTAGTTTCCAAGGCAACCCAAAACAAACGCACTTCCTAAATTTAAAAATGATTTAAATTATTCAAAAATTTATAAAATGTTAGAAAAACACTTTTTTAATAGACATATTATGTTCATCTTATAGTGCCAATACTATGAACAAAAGCTATAAACAATGGCAATAATACTTCATGGCACTAAGTTTTAATCAAATGGCACACATTTATCTAAAAAATAATAATTAGCATTGCGAACAATTAACAGGAAGAGCCTCAAAAAGTGGAACAATGCGGATGAGAGACCCGTACAAGCAGAGATCTCTCATCCAACGCAACATCAGCCAACATTTCTTCCTTTTTTACCCTTTTGTTTATTTTCGTTAGAATCGATAAGCGAATTAAGACTACCGTAACTAGTGCTGGCTGTTTGATTACCAGCTTCATAATAATTAATTTCTGGCGACGGCAAATCGAATTCAATAACTTTCGCTTCAAGCGGAGGAGTATTTGGGGAAAAGTTGCGCTTACAAATCGCTTGATTGTTTTGAACCTTTACTTTTGAAGAAACAGTTTTAAGGGCCTTTGGTTTTGCTTGTCACATGATTTTATAGAAGTCGTTAAAGTTCAATCGAGTGCTGAGCACCTGGAGATTCATATCAGGACTGGAAGCTAGTAAGGAAACGTAACGAATGATCGAAGATCTGAATTGCGTGGCAATTGAGAACACTTGCGAATGAAGCGTCTTGAGCGACTCTTTGAATTTACCCAACCGTTCGCGATTTTCCCGTTCGGTTTCCTTCGTCACTCCAAATCCCGTCTTACAATTGGTTAATTCCTCGTACGCATCTCTGCCTTGTTTCTCTTTTGCCGCTGTAATGTACAGAGTTTCCTGGAGACTTTCTAAATTTAAAATCAGATTGAAGATAGTGGCTAGATGAACCCGCAAATCCTAAAATGTCATATATTTTAATGTAAAAAACCGGCAGGAGAGGTAAAAACTTACAGCTGATCCTTGATCTAAAAGGACACCGCACTGAACGGAATTCAAAAAGGTATTATGGGCTATTATAACGTCGTCTAGGCATACTGCTTGATTCACTTGCTTCAGCATTTCAGCCCACGAACATTCCAGCACTTCGAAAATAAAGTAGTATTGAGTTTGATGCAGAAAATGTATCATTTCATTGGTTAAAATGTGCAATTGATGAGTGACTTTCCTTAATTCTGAAAAAAAAAAATTAATTATAAAAAACTTAAGAGCTTTTTAATTAAAAAATATATAAAAAGTAAAAAATTTTGCAAGAAAAACTTACCAGGTATACATTTAAATAATTTATTACTAGAAATTTGCTGTTTTCTCATATTTGAGAGGACAAATTCCATGCGTTTGGCGCGCCATAATCCACCAAATAAACTTTTGTAGGTAGAACTTGTAGGTTGAAAAATGGTACCCACTGGACCATCCGCCAAATACACCAGCGAAAACACATCCCAACCCACATCTTCCTTAGAGGTTTCCATCAAGCCGATGGTCAAACGCGACAAAGTATCTTCACTTTCATACTGGGCACTGGTCACTCTGATAGCCGACTCCAAAATAGCTGTCAAAGTGTGGCCGTAAATATTATGGGCTGGCTTCGACAATTCAGGTCTAAAAAACCACTAATTAAACAAAACTCTAAAACAACAACAAATAAAAAACTAACGCTAATAATTCCAATAAATGACGAATGAAATCTCCTTGTCCCAGCAAAAGATATCTACGCATTGCTTGCATATGCTCAATCAAATTATATTTGTTTCGTAAAAGGTGCAACACTCTTAAAGAAGTGTCTCTGAAGACCGTCTCAAGAGCCGAATGTAATTCAATACTTTGTTCCGGATTGAAGAGGGCCTCTAAGGAATTGGCAAAGAGTTTCTGCAAAGCGTCGCGTCCAGGCAACTCGTCGACGTCCTTGCAAATTTGTCGCAGGAAATTAATCGACTTGCCAGTAGCCAAAATTTTGTTAGCTTGATCGAGAGTAATGAACGAGGGAATCATCGATTTTCGCACGTAATATTTGTCGTGCCAAAGACGCTCAACATCGTTTATGCTACGCACTTCTATGAAGAACTCCCCGCATGGATCACTCAGTTCTCCATGCAGTAGCCACTTCGAAAGCATCAGATACAGGGGGCGGCAGACTGCCAAAAGCACCTTTTCAGATATCTGCAAAACAAACATTTACATTTTTTTAAGGAAATGGAAAAACAATAGTATACTTTTTGAACAGTTGTGGCGCCATGTTGTAGGAATCCATGTATGGCCGAAATAAGAGCTCCTCCTTTTTTGTCCACACATTGTTCGGCAATGTAACAAAGCCACTGCAAATGCATCTGAGGCTCGGCAACCCAAACGACCATTCTTCTCAAAGAAAGCTCCGAGTTTTCACTACAAGATTGTATTTTTGCCTAAAATATCATTAAAAAAATAATTAATTAAGTTAATATTAAATAAGCATTAAAAAGGAACTTACTTGTGCTTGAAGAAAAGCAATCAATTGATAATAATTGGTGAGCTCGTTTCGTAAAAACGAAATGAGTGATTGGCCAATCAAACCGATCTGTTTATCGGCTTCATTGCAATGTTGATTTAGTAAATTGTGCAGGTATCCCACGCTGGTCAGTCTGGTAATGAGACCTCTTTGTATGGGCGATATGTGCTTGCCAGTCTTTGGGTCAATGGTGAATCCAAGCCCGCCCGGTTCTCTACGAATGATTTTCCCTTCAATTCCTTGAAGCGAGTAAATAACTTCTTGAATTAGTTGAGCTTCAGTTACTGAATGGTTTACTACAAAACAACAATTAATATTTTTGAATAATTAAAAATTTATTTAAAAGAAAACTTACTGGTTGACCTGGAAGAACAACTGGATAGGTGGTCTTTATTGAAAATATCTTGATCACTATTTGATAAAGAAACAGTATTGCTTGTCATTGTCTTAAAAAAGAAAGAATTAAATTTAAATTGAATAAAAAATAAATATAAAATACTTACAGCAGTTTTACTTGATGCATTGGAGAAATTTCTACTGAGATTTCCCTGGTAAAGTCTCTTCACAGAAACTTTTGGGTCATCAATGGGCAAAAAAGTCATGTGGCTCTTTGAAGAGTACTTTGTGGAATTTGTTGAGCTGGCCATATGGATATCACTGGGAATACTCCACTTGGAAGGCTCCAAAGTCTCTTTGCCAGAAGCCATCATCAAAAGAAAAGAGTATAGATTTGGCTTGTGCTTTAAAACTGTCTGCAAATCAATAATTCTAAATATTGAACACACATTAATAAAAAAAAAAACAACTTACAGATGCTTGAATTTTAGTAAACAGGACATCAAACTTGCTGACATCCTCACTGGACACTGTCTCTTGAAAGTATCTACGCAATTCATAAGATATTTTTTGATCGTCAATCTCTTTTGAGCTGTTGAGACTTGGTGAGGTTAGGAAATTAATACAAAGCTTGAAAAGTCTCGTAGATAATTCTAAAACAATCAGATGAATCAATGAAGCAAATAATTGCACTTTTTACCTGTATTGTTCTTAGCATAATGATTACAAAGTTTATTTACTAGGCTAGGGATACAGCCACTCAATTCTTCTTTGTTTCTTAAGCTGCTCATTGTGGGAGTTTGTGTAAATTAGCATTAACTTGAATTTATGGCACTCTTATTTTGCATTTTTGCTAATTTTTAATGATAATTAGTGCAGCTTTTGCTGCCCCCAAGGATTTTTTAAGCTTCTTTTTGCTGCGCACCTTTTTTGTCCGTTGCAGTTTACTGTCAAACTTCCAAATTTAGATGTCAAAATTAACAATTCAAAATTTAAATATTTGAATGATTTTAAACAATTCTTTTCTGTAAATTTGCTCAAACATTACAATCTTAAATTAATTTCATTACATAACTGCTTTGAAGAAATTCTCCAATATTAAAAAGAAATCAACAATTGAAAATATAAAATTCAAAAAGCGCTAAAAAGTTTTTTAACGGGTCCATTTGTTTTTAAATAATTTACTTTCAAGATCATAAAAAAACATGTGCAAATTAATACTATCACATCTAAATATAACAACATCCAGTTAGACAAAACGTGGTAAAATAAAAAGCCCAAAATTAAGATGGAAATTAAAATTATGCTTGATAAATCTAAACTTTTACCAGTAAAAATTAAACAAATTAATAATGAAGGCTTTGTAGCGAATGTAATTGAAAAATCAATTAAAGTGTAAGCTCAATTTACTATAATCTATTGAAATTATTTTTTTAATAATTGCAGAAATGAAATAACTTTAAAACTTGAGGAACCAGTCAAACGAAACTTAAAAAATAATTCAGAAGAAACGTTTGTAATAGCAATAAACATAAATAACAAATAAAAGCAATGTTATTTTTAGGTTTGTAAGTTCATGTTTTTGGAAGCCAGATATATATTATCAAAAACCACAAGAATCGAAAGGAAAATCAATTAAAATGGTAAACTCTCATTATTTAAACAAAATATCAATTAATTCGTTCAGTTTAAGCAAGTACCTTGTTTTTGGGAGGAAACAATCTTCGTGGACGTTCCAATCGCCGAAAAATGAATATTAGTGGCGGTCCAGAACCAAAAAAATAGTATTTTAACTTTTCAGTTGTTTCAATAAATAATTGATTAATTGGTTAACAATGTTTTTGTCGCATGAACTTTGTAATGAATATTTTATTTGATGACCAACCTTAATTTTAAAAAAATATGTAGTTTTGTCCCAGTCACGTCCAGTTTTCTTAGGGCCATTTTCTCAACCCGTATATCGGTAACAGTTTGAAAGATAGAGATTTAGTTGAATGGACCAAAATGAGCAGAATTTAACGCCCAACTTGCATCTGTTTACAAAAATAGGATATGTGTCCCGGTTCCCGAATTATCCAGAAAAACTCGACGATTTTTATGTATTCCAACTTTCTTAGAAAATTGTTTAGCATAAAACAAATTTTGTTAATTAATTCCAAGAGAAGTATTTAAGGCAGTAAAAAAGAAATAATTGTTCCCAATAGATATTTTAAAATCCTAGCTAAATAATTTATCAAATTTCCCATAGCTTGCTAGATTTTTGAGGAATTTTTTTTTTTTTTTAATGGTAACCATTGTATATCACAAGAATACCTGATGAGTTAATGTTTTATTTCATGATAAATTAATTATTGCTTGATGGCCTCTGTATATTTAAAATTATATATGTTTTCGTGTGACAAAATAATAAAGTCAAAATTTCGTAGACCCGTGCTTAAAATAAAAATTCGAAATTGATTTTAATTAATAAGAAAACAGAGATTTGATTAAATAAAATAAAAATCAATAAAAAGGAATTTACTATGTTACATATGTGCATTTTAATTGGTATTTCATACAAGTTTCTGCCACTAATAGGAGTAGTAACAAACAATTGCCAAAACAAAACCAAAAAACGTTAATTAGTAATAATCACAAAACGTTTACAAGAACTAAAAATTAATTTTACACTTTGATTAATAATATTATATGCCCTGCATTTCCACAGCTTTCCTTTCATTCTTTAAATCTAAACACATAATGAGTCACACCCGAAGGACTAGACATTCATTCATTCAATCAATTAAAAAAAAAAGAAGAAAATTAATAATAGCGAAAATAAAATGAGGACAGGCATCCACAGATTGGCATGAAAAATTTGCAGTCCACTTCTTTATAGAAAAAACTACAGATATCTCCTAATTTACCATGTGTTATATACATAAACAAATTACTCGAAAATTAATTAGGTCCGCGCTTTAGGTTGGTCGGTCAACCACTAGAAACCCCCCCAAAAATTAATACCGCGCGACCATTCTTCAACATCACCAATTTAATCCACCTTGACGACACTGTAGATTTTCCTAATGAACCAGAAACAGGCAAAGAATCCAATGGTGCCCGTCAGCAAGTTGAACAAAAACACCATAATGAGGGTGTAGCCAAAGTAGAGGAATTCTGAAGCGGCCCCTTCGATCTGCAGCTTCGAGTAAAAGTAGTGGCAGCAGTACCAGAACAAGTAGACCGCCGTGAAGCCAGAGGTGAGATACGAGCGCCACCACCAATGGTAATCTTCCGCGCAAAGATGAAAGTAGCACAAGAGGACAGTGGTCTCGGCGCACGTGATCACCAAGATGATGAAGACGAGGAACAGGAAGCCGAACATGTAGTACATCTGCGACGACCAGATCGAATTCAAGATGAAGAACAGTTGGATGAAGATGCAGCCGAAGGGTAGGACGCCGCCCATTATGATGCCGGGCACCGGTTGCGTGTAGATCGACTGTTCGGGAATCAGACGCGGTATCTGATTGGTGCGCACCGGATGCTCGAGGGCGCGCTTCCTGAACCCGAAATAGGCTCCGACGAAGGTGAGCGGCACCGAGACCAGGAACCACAGAGCGAGCAGTGCCAAGAGTGTCGTGAAAGGCACCGCTGCAGAACTGCCATTGCTCCATAGAATCAGGTTCATTACGAAGAACAGGCCGAACACGATCCTGAAGCAGTAATTAAAGTCATTAGCAACAATGTTGCTGCTACTTACAACGAGCATTTCTTGCTAAACATTAATTAAGCGCTTGTTTAATGCTTTTTACAACAACTCCATTAAATAAGAAATGTAATGGCTGTTCCATTTGATGAAAATGTTAAAAATAAACATAAAAACTTACCCAGGACTAAGCATAGATGTTAACAGAACGTTGGACTTCCATTTCTCACCGCCGAAACTCTTGTAGATTCGAGCAGACACATAGCCGGCAGGGGTACCCAAAAGGACATAGAGGACCATGGCGCAGGTCATTAGGGCTCCTCTATTTGCGGGACTCAAGAAGCCAAGACAAGCGAACGCTAGTGTTATCAACGTCATGCAAAACACTTGCACGCCAGATCCTAAAAGAACCGAGAGCAGCATTCCTTTGCGCGGCGGTCTAAACACATCTCCATGTACTAGTTTCCAACCAAATTCCTCCTGAAATATGCCATTAGTTAAGCAAAACAGAAATTAACAGTTAAAAAGTAAATGATTTATCAACCTGCGCATCTTCTCCACTGTCAATCTGATTGTATCTTGCTATATCTTTGTGCAGAGTTCTCAGCAAAATCATGGCGACCATTCCGGACAAAAAGAGAACAATCACTAGGGAATTCAAAATACTGAACCATTGGATATTGGTCTGGGGCATCGATTCCAGGATGTAGTCCCATCTAGAGGACCACTTGATGGTGTTGTTTTTGATGAAAGTCACAGAATAAGTGTAGGTAATGTCCAAACTTTGGTCTTTCTTCACATTTACAGGCTCAGTGTTTGAACAATCTGGCGTGCTGCTCGAAGTAAAATTAAATAATTTATTATTTAATTGAAACAAAAAGTAAGTAATAAATAAATTAATTGCAACAAAAATAAAATAATGAAAAGAATCATACCTTCCATGGTTGATTGATCTTGGTACAACTTTAACAGATATTATTCTGCCTCCATTATTTCCAAATCCTGTATCCCAAGCCTCCTTATCACCTGAATGATAGGTGATGATCAAGTCAACATGATTGTACAAGTACAAGCCTTCTTTGTTGGTGTTGATGAAGTTGCAACTGGGATGCCAAGCCCTGTTGGGTCTCATGAAGCATCCCATTGGGAATCCAGTGGTACAGTACTGCCTGTCATCTTCTGTAGTCATAAAGCAGCAAGTCACTGGCATATTATCCACAATCCAATGATGCTGATAGTTCAAACTGATGCCTTTGCGAATCACACTGAGCAATTGCTGTGACTTCTGGTCATTGGTATAAGTTTTCTTGCACAGTTCCTTGCAGGTGACATTCTTCAGGAATTCCAGCCTGTAATTTGAAGATCTGATCCTTTCGCCGAAAACAACCTGCCCTAAATTCTCAACTGGAGACGGAAAGTCGGTGGGCACAGTGCAGAAATCAAAGTAGTTATATTCATAAGGAATCACTGATTCTTCTGTGTTCAATCGGTTCACATAAAGTGGTACATTTGACTGCAAACAACACAATTAATTTCCTGTAAGGTTCAGCAACTAATTACTTACTTTGCACGTAGGAGATTCTTCTCCTTTTTTACAGTAATTCACGGGGGCCAGTCCTGGCAAGTAAAATGCTTCACTTGTAAGTAAAAGGGCACACAGTGCAAGTATCACTGATTTCACGTGAGCCATTCTGCTAGAATCTATATGAGCTATGCCACTAGTCACTTTAAAGCATTTTCCGGTGAAGAATTTCACCACTTTTTATCGTTTTTGTTGCGTGTTCGGCATTATTACACACGAAACGTCATCAAGTTCTGAGCTGCTACGATGCAACGAATGCTCACCAACACGGTATGATTTCGTTAAATGCACCGATGATGGTTGGACAATGTGCAAGTTCTTCAGAGCATCGGCAATCGCTGGCTCGAGACGATTTTAACTGTTTTTCTCTTCTAGTTTTCGGTTTTTACTTCCAACGGCATTCAGTACTTGCTACTTGTGTGACACATCGTTCACTTGTTTATTGTTAACGCCTGCAAAAAGCCCCCCCACATGCAACCCAACCCACATCAATACCATCATATACAGCCCAACTAACAAACTATTTCAAAAGTATACCACTTATAATTGAATTATTTATTTTTGTATTAATTAGTTTCGCTACACACGTCTTGGAAATTTTATCGATTGAGACCATCGGTGCCATCACTTAATAACCACTGATTACGAGCAGTATAACTTATAGTTTGTCTATGAATGCAAGTATGTAAATGTAATAAAAAAAAAACATAAATAAATCTATTGTTTGATTAATTCGAATAAGTTGACTAGCGCTTATTTACAATGAGTTTGATTCTGTTTTGGTATAATGCGTGTGTTTCAATAGAGAAACAGCAACTATATCGGCAATCTTTGGCACAATTTCGAAAAACGTTTTTCAAGTCATTCCCTTGCTGGCTTATTATTATTGTCAGAATCAATTTGTTAATGTTTGATGATATGCTTGTTTTAGACGCGATGATCGAGAGTACTTTTTGCTAGACTTGCAGGATTCCTAAATATAGGCCAATATACACATTACAATCTAGAGAACAATAAATATCACTTATTACATAAAATTCGGCAGCAACTAATAGATAGTTTGCCGCCGGTAATTACCACGCTATTATTGATTTCGTTTAGAAAAAATTGAGCCTCGCAATAAATCGTACGGAGAGAAAAAATGTCCTAGTTTTTGTTTCTTCATTTCCTAATTGGTATTGTTTAAGATGGGATGATGTATTGGCGATTTGTTGTTCGATTGAAACCTCAACAATTCCGTCACGGTCACTGCAATTTGTACCAATCCTCGGCCTTCCAGAACGTCCGAAGAACAACATACCAGGTTCTACAACAATTATTACAAAAATATTACTTTAAATAATATAATATAATATAATAATAAAAAAAAAAGATTTAGGTTTTATTAGGTAAAAAATGCAAAAAGCAAAAAACCTTAATTGGTACTTGTTTATTAAGTACTTAATTAATACCCTTGTTGATTTAACAACACAAAACAACCGCAGAAAGTACACAAACCAATTTAAAGTACAATACAAAAGTAATCCTGCCTGAAAATTAAATAGAAATTCTAATAATAAAGGCACAACGTTGCGCTTACAAATAAAATACTCTCTGTGCTTATCAATAAAAAGATTCGTAAAACTAATAAGAAAAAACGTTCTATTTCGTAGCAGTATTGATAATCTACCACTCTAAATTCATTTGAAGACTCAATTCTTTGAAGACTTTCATATTTGGTACATGGAATGAACTTGAAAAAAACAAAACAACTCATAAATAGTTCCTACACTAGCTGCGCATAATACTGACTAATCTTGTAGCTTATAAAATTATTATTATTGGACAAAATCAATAGAAAAATTGGGCCTGACTAGAAAATAGGCAATACTGCTCCAATAAATAACCGGCTCCTCAATAAAGCTTTTCCGGGAATATTGTCTTTTAGGTGTCATTATTCCATTTTTCTTCTTCTTCGCGAATAATAAATATCGTAAATATGTTTGTATAGATTATTATAGACTTTTAAGCTTTTTACAAAAATAAGTTAGTTATATGTTTAGGCACTCACTTGATAATCCTAGTAGGAGTAACTGTTTTTAAATACACAAGTTAGTTTCTCTTTTGATCAACTACTATCACTTGTTTCTACTTTTGCGCTAATTTGATGCGCCATATATATGCTTTGTTTTAATATAATACCGCATTTAAGAGAATGCAATTTATAAATATAAAACTTTAAACAATTGATATTTTAGCAAACTTTGAAATTAATGCAAAATTTAAGCAGACACTTGTAAAATCAGATCTTTTTGCGTGTAATTCGTAACTTATTTAGCACCTTTTTTACGTGTCTTATAAGTACACAATTTAGATTGCTTTTAAGAAGTTTGAGATTAATTAATTTCTTCAGATAATTGTTTTAATTGATTTTTATAGCTTTAAATAAGAGATCTTTGACAATGAGCAATTTTTAATTTTCGATAATGTTCGACATAGGAAGAATTATTAAAAGCATTACCGAAAATTAAAAAATAACGCGAGAACTTTGAAATTTTCATTTCCAAAATACTAACAGTTCATTACAATGTAACATTAAAAAATTTCAATTTTTCTCTTGCAAACAAATAAGTAATGAGATTTAAAGATATAATAAAAATCCCTCATCTTCGAAATAGGAAAACTATCCAATCATCAATCAAAGTTCTTAAACAACCGCAAAAAAGTCAAAAAAAAAAAAAAATGTTAAAAATCAACATCTTTAGATACACCGAATTATAAAAAGGGAATGTTCACTCAATAGGTATCACTTTCGGGGAAGCTGAACAAGAAGAGCGCCACAAGCGAGGCAAATGCTAAGAGAACAAAGCAAGCCGCTTGGTCGGTTGCCGACGAAGAGGAAGACTTCCATGCTGTGGGCTTCTGCTGTTGTGGTTGTTGTAGTTGGAAGAAGCGCTCGAATGCGCACAGAGCATCAATTGTGTCCAGGAGTCTGGGCAGACCGCGTCCGTTTAGGCCCTCAGTTACATCTATACTAGTGCACAGACGCTCCTGCAACCAACAACCACAACCAACAGTCTTGCCCGTCTCTGTTTTGCTTTTTTTTTTTTTTTACATTCTACAAGAACAAGCAAGGAAAAAAGGCACTCACCTCGTCCACGCCTATTTTGCGGCATGCCTCGATGAAGTTGTCCACGTTACGTCTGCATCTGGCCATCGTCAGTTTGGGCTGTAAGAATTCATTTGATGAAAAACCTATGTCTGCATTTGCAGAAGGAAATACTACTCACTACTGCTGGCGAAGGAACGTGAATGCTGGCCACCGATCGCGGCCTGATGTGGTTAGCCAAATGGCACAGGACAACGCCGTCGGTCAAGGATGGCGCCAGGTCATCTGGCAACGACATCTTCAAGCGCGTTTCGATAATCTATAAATCGTATTTAAAAGAATAAATTAATAGTAAAAAACAATAATTAAAAAAAAAAAACTAGAAAAAAAACTTACATTTCTTAGTTGATTTATTAAATCAGATTCTTCACGAGCCTTATCGATTTCTCTTCTCAGCGTGAATGTCATCCGGTCGCTGTCGCCGCCCTTATTCCACGATACGTTTCTGGTAACCTTTGACCCACCGTATCCATTGGACCGCACCCTCGGACTGCCCGGCTTAGGACACCCATTGCTGATGGGCACATTGTCATGTCCTAGAACACCTACAGACCACCGCTAATTAAATTACTGGAAACTAAAAAGGGCAGGTGCATCATCATACCAGAAGATGCCTTCACAGGCGATGTGGGTTTCACATAGGCGCATTCTTGCGGAACTGACTTCCGCCCATTGTCCAGGCCGTTTCCGTTCACTGCAGACGGCAAAACGTTGCAATTTCTCGAAGGGATCACTTTCTGAATAGGTTTCTTGGGGCTTGTATCGTCGAAGATGTGCTTGGGACTACTTAGTACGGCATTCAATGGTGTCGGATCAGACTTGGATGTTGCTAGAGTTGTTCTAGTCGGTTGATGCGTGGGCGTGTTCGGTTCAGTTTTGTATCCTTGGTCTGTCTTGTAAATCGACCCTATGTCTTGAGCTCTTTGTTGCCTCAAAGCCTCTTTGTATTCTCTGCAAATATAATTCATTTTATTTTTGCAAATTTGTGATTTTTGTTTCGATTTTTTGTTTACCTGTAGGTTTGAATTTGTTGCAAGGGCCGATTCTTTTCGTTCTCTAAGGATCCGTTATTTAAGTTTGCATCACTTACGTAAGGACTAAAAGCATAGAAGTTTTTCTTAGGATATTTTGGCACTTTGGTTTTGTTTCAACTTTTAATAATATAACTAAAAACCACACTTAATGCACACCTAATAAAATTTAAGCAAATAAACAGATATTAATACAAAGTAATGAAAACTCGTTACTAAGTAAAATAAACAGATATTCACGATTTGGATCGAAGCAATCTAAATATCGTTAAAATAATCGCGCAGAAGAAAACCAGAAGCATATTCTGACTAATTCTATAATACAAAAAAGAAGAAGAGAAAATATAATTCAAACTGTCTACCATAAACCAATTATAATTACCAAACCAAAAATAAACTATTAAACTTAAAAGAAATAGAAATTTCAAGAACAAACCTATTTGAATTCCCCTTGTTGTCAATCCATTGATCCAGTTTATCACAACCATCCATTTGGGGCGACGATGAATTTTCATCGAACAGACTCTCGGGCCCCGGCGAAATCGTAGAAGGCGTCGAGGAAATCGTAGAGACTCCATTGACATTATGATCCAAATTGGGACTCCTGTTCCATTGCTTATCGGGTTCGTTGTTGATTTCCTGCGACCAGCGCTTATCATCACTACTGGTGCTGTATCCGCTATCGACATTTTGTCTTTTGTGTTTCAGTCTTTCCGGTATATGTGTAGGCATTTGTTGTTGCTGGGATCCGCAGCCGCTATTAGCACTCGAATTCGACCCCACGGATCTTCGGCCAGGTCTCCTGCCGAGCGTACCGTTCGAGCCGATACTGGCAGACACCTTATGGCCCAACTTGATGGCCTCGTTCTCCAAGTACTTGAAAATGTGCACGCGACCCCTCTTGCAGAGACTAGCCGGAGGAGTGGTCAACGGATTGTCATCAACGAGAAGATCTATCAAACTGGTCATGTCGCGTAATTCAACTGGTAGCACGCCGATCCTATTGGCTCGCAGGTCCAGCCTGACGAGCTTCAAGAGCGTTAGTTCGACGGGAACGCAGAGCAGCAAGTTGGATCGCAGGATCAGCGAGTGCAGGTCTGTTAGATCGGCCATGCGGGGTGGCAGGTGCGTTAGTTGATTGCACGAAGCGTCCAATTCCGTCAACTGGCTCATTCTGCATAACTCGTCCGGTAAAGAAGTCAGTCTGTTGTTCGACACAAGCAGTATCTGAAATACAATGTTATTTTTAAGTAATTTATTAGTAAATTTCAAAATAAAGAAAAATTTAATTATAAATAGTTTTCAAACATAAAAAAATTAAAAGCAAAAAATAAAAATAAATGAAAGATTACCTGTATGGGCAAGTGGCATATTTCCCTAGGTAATGTTGTCAGTTGATTTCGACTCAGATCCAAGTAACTTAAATATTGCAAACTGCTAACGGTGTCCGGAATGAATCTTATGGCATTGTGGTAGCACAGGAGCTTCTCCAAGAAGTAAAAGCTGGTTACTTCTTCGGGAAGTTCGCTGAAGCGGTTTTTCGATAAATCTGCAATAGAAACAAATTAAATTTAATTGACTTTATTAGTAATTACTAATTAGTAAACTAAGAGTGAAGATGTGAAAGTGAAATTAAGGTTTTTGAAATTTAGATCTGAAATCTACCGAAAACGAAGTAGTAAATATTAAAGAAAGCGGAAATAGTAGCTTTCATTGGCTTTAGTAATAAAACAAATGTTTATTACTCTTTAGATTACAAATTCCACTTTTACACTAATGATCTTAGCTTTAAATATATTTATATAAAAAAAAACATTCTTAACTGCGAGTATAACAATAATAGATTTAAATAGAACGACTATAAACCTACTTAAAAATGATGTTTACACTTCCTATTAAACTATTTAATTTCACTTTGGTACGATTTTCATTTTGCGCAATTTAAAAACTCATTTTTCGCGAAATTAATATCTTTAAATGTTACTTCCTTTTTGCTACTTAAAATTCTTACGTCAAAATTTAATGTATTAATGATTTAATCCTACGAATTTGTAATTTAATTAATATTTTAAAAATTGAAGACAAAAATTAATTAAATAATGTATTTACATGCATCTTTTTTGCACTGGTCATTGAAAAATCAAAACGCAATTAAATGTCTTAAGAAATGACGTTCTTAACATACAGTTAGTATTGCAATTAAGATCATTAACATTTTTGTATGATTAATAAAACTAAATAGAGCAAAAAAAAAACCGACGTAATAAATAATAGATATGAAGCAAAAAGCGACTTTAAGGTCAAATCAGTTATAAATAAATGCGAACCTTTAACCTTTCGGAATTTATACTTCTAGAAGGACCCATTAAGGATCAGTTTTCCAAAGGTGAAATCAATTGGAGCAAATAAAGTAACCGGTAAATAAAAAAAAAGACGCCCCAAGATCGGAAGCCGCAAAGGAAAAAGAGGATTTCCTCAAAATAGTACGAAATGATTCATGCCGCTGTTATTTCTGAAAGCGAAAGTGGTAATATGTTGGAGAGGTTCGGGGTGCTAGGTTAGTGCTATTGATCGCTATTTCTGTCGGCCCTATTTTTGGGGGGCCCGACACCCCACAGACAATTATTCCCTTTGCACAGAGAAACAGTTTGTGCACCGATGAAGACACAATTTTTCATTGCAAGTACTTTACACTTACGCAAAACCAGCAGCAAAACTTTATTGAATGCTTCGTAATTAAAACATTAAAAAGTTCATTGAAAACAATAAGCAGCAAATGAAAAGTGGTGTCATTAGAAGGATGGATGAATGATCATACGAATTTATAAATATATGCAATGTCTATTTTTAGACATTATTACTACGGCAGTTTGAAGGGACAAGCCACTGAATGCAAATTAGTTGATTGGATTCGTAAAACGGACACTTTCTAAACCGTTCCATATTTCAATGACGTCATTTTGCCTTTCGCAACATTATTAATTTTATTTATTGTTATTACGTACACGTTGAGCATTGACAAAAGAATATAATTTTTACAAAAAAATACTTCCTTTTCATTTCTTATTACTGGTAGTTACTGAATTTCTGTGCTTTGAACCACTGAGCCACGGTCCCGGCTTCTTATTACTATTATACTACAAAAAAATCATAGAATTTACTGGAATTATGATTCTATTAGTAATCTGATATTTGATTTTTGAAATGTTTGTTCGGTGAGTAATAGTTTAATGGTTTGTTTATGCAAAAAAAAAAGTGTCAAAATAGGAGGAAATTAAAAGCAAACACGTGCACATCATGCAGAGGACGGAAATATCGATCTTGTCTGGGCGTGATTTTCCTCTCTGTAGACGTCTAAAATTTCAGAATGGCTCTTTAAAAAGTTTCTAAACTTCTTAATGTGTCTGTTTGAAGTATTTAGTAGTACTTAAACAATCTTTTTATAAGCAGAAATGGAAAAAATCCAGTGAAATTCCTTGAAACTTTTTAGTCGCAATGGTCGCATGTTTTGAAAACATTAATAAAAACTTTTAAATGGCCCCGAAATGATTCATAATTTTATAAACATATCTAGAAATGAGTTCAAAGTGTATAGTTTCTCTTTGTTTTCGCCAATTTAAATTAATCGAAACATTTGAATCCCATGGCAACTTGAAATTAGTATTATATTAATTTAACCAAAATTGGTATTTTTATTTTTTTATTTATTTTAAAACAAAAGTATTGAATAACAAACGGTAGTTATGACAACTTAAACAAAAACTACGGGGATTGGCAGCCATTAAATCAATCATTACTTCTTTGCTTCTTATTTCTTAAGACATTATGCCAAACAAAAAACAAAAAAATGTTTTAAAATAAAAATATAAAAACCAAAATAAATAAAAAATTACACAAGCGTGGTAAATTTAAACAGCCTACACAAACTAATAATAATAACTCAGTGAAATTGTTAAACACATATTATTAACTTTACAATTACAATATTTTCCGGTGCAATACAATAAAAGTAACCGCACAAGCCCAGCTCTAATATCGGTAATTACAACAAACAATGCCATTGGCCATGACATTAACCATAAACATTGCGTCTATTTTAGCATTCTGCGGTCGAGATTTCCTTCTTCTCAAGCAACAGTTTATTCATCTGTTTCTAATTCGATAACAATTTATTTTTTTATTCAATTCCATTTAGAGTATATTTTTCTACCACGCACTAACGCGCCAGAGATTCCTGGAAAAGAAGTTTCGTTTTTTTTTTCCCGTTGAATAAATAAGCAATGCACAATTCACTTTTAATGTTTTCCTGCCGGGAGGTGTTTTATTGTACTTAGAGGTGTACACAGAGAAGTTGGGTCAACGATCTTCCTGCTGCAAGAGACTTCTATTGAAAAACCTTTTCTCGGCTATCCTTTTTTTTCCATCCACAAAGAGCATTATACATACCGTATACATACACTATATTCACGGCCATCAAACTAATCTGGTTAAGATCTTCATTCGCGCGTTTACACTCCGCGCTCGATTAAAAGTGTGCTCCTTGTGTTCGTTCTTTCAGATGAAAAAGCAGTCAGCGCAAATGAATAGAAGAAGAACTGAGTGTGCAGAGTGATACTATAGAAAAGTAAGTAGTATAAAATTAAAAAAGAAAAAACTATGTAAGATAATAAAAAAATTGCCGGAAATCTGGTCTAGACTAATTAGTTTCACGATTTTCAGCTCTGATTCTTGCATTATGTGCTCGTTATACTGTTTTTTTCTTTGTAATAACGTCTTGAAAGTGCATTTTTTGTTGTTTGGATATGTCGTTCCGAGAATTCATATATGAAGAAAAAGAATAATGTGTGGAAGAATAACTTTTAATAAAGCGCTCTTGTTTCGTCTGTGTTGTGTATTCATCGTTGGAAAACAAGGGATATGATGACGAATGAAAAACAAAAGTACTCCTCGGGGAGTTTTTCCCTGTATTCTTCTTCCCTTTTATTACTTCTTTTGTGTGCCTATGGTTCCCATTTTCGGTTATTAATATTTTAAGACAGATCAATGGCAGCGATTAGATTAACATTTTTCTCTAGAAAAAAACGGGGAATTTTTATAAATCGATTTGAAATGATAATGTTTAAGGATTGCACAACTAAAGAAACTTTTGTAAAATATTTATATCGATTATTGTACTAAAATACCGTTAAAGTACAGTAAAAAACAAAATGTTTTTAAAGCGCAAGTCTTTTTTATTGAAATATAACTTCAGACACTTCCAAAAACGTGGGCCTTTTATGCGAATTCTTTGAATTTTAAGCACGTTTTATGTAAATATGAAAACAAGGTACTTTCAAAAGCGGATGCCTTGTTCTGGCAACGATTACGAAGATTAAAAATGATTAATTATCACTGATTATTCGATAATTAAAAAAAAAAAAATCTGTAAATTTAGTTTTACCGTTTATATCTTCATGCTCTTCATTTAAAAGCAAAATAGTCCTTTCAAAACTGGCAACATTTCAGTGTTTTAATAATTAATCAATTATCAATAAAACAAAAAAGTATACTTTTGTTATTAAAGTTAAATTAAACTTTAAATAAAAAAGAAAATCAAATTTCAATTTCGTTTCTGCAGATTATCAAAAATAAAAATTTTGCAATGCGTCTTTTAAAAAATTAAAACGCCAAGAATTTCAGTTAAATTTAGTAAAACACTTCAATTCAATGAATTAATCTAAACTCCTTTTTGAAATCCTTAAAACTTATAACAAAATTAAGCAACAAATACTTCTGCGGATTTGTCTAATTCAAAATGTAGCAGGAAACCAAAGATTCCATTCCAACGAATGGAAAACCCGGAACCATAAACAAACCTCCCATTAACGAATTAAAGTAATAAACCGCTCAAAATCTCCAAAGACCGTGAAATTGACTCTTAAGAGCTATTCTCTTACAACACACAGATTACAGATATAGCACTCTTGAGTTTGTACTCTTTTAAATAATAAATCCATTAAAGCAAAACTGTAGGCGTTTTAAAAATCAACAATTACAATGCCAGTACTATCAATTGTTCCTCAAATTCACCTTTAAAACCTGATTTCAACCGGGCAAATCA
>JASKGO010001250.1:0-11741 GCA_030556065.1 Holobus sp. GC000080
AGACCGGTCACGCGTCTCGCTAACGTTACGCTGTCGATATTTATGCCAGGTTCAGGGCACAACTACATGGAACGGTGAGACCGATAGCGCCGATGGTTAACGTTATGGAGCAAGCGGGAGCGAGTTCTCGTGAGATAATTAGTCATTTACAGCTGGTAAAAAACAATTTTCATTTACAAATAAAACATTCTGTATAATATCAGAGAATTGTTTGTACTTAGAATAATCTACGACAATTTATGAAGAGTTTTCTTATATGAAACCTCTTATAATTAACAGTAAATAATAAATTAATTTATCATTTTGGAAATTTTTAAATTAGCACAATTTAAATCTAAATTCATGTTGCAATTATTTATAATTCTATTTTAAGTTACTAAATGAAAACATAAAACCAAAATCAAAAACCGGAAAAAAGCGCAATTAAAAAAAGAACGCGGCATAACAACAATAAAAAAAAGAAGCAGAAGAGCATTAAGTGTCACAAAAATGCAGAAAAGCGTAAAAATAAATGAAGAGGAAAAAATTAAAAGAGCTGCCATTATGTGGGCCACCCTATAATTTACGGTTATAAAACACATAAGCGGGGCTTTAAAAGACCCCCGACCCTGTAATCAGCAAAAGACGAAACGATTTCTTACTGCAATTACCCTTTAATGTATTCATATGCAATTCATTTTAAGTGTAATGATATCGAAATTGCTCACCTTTTGCCGCGCAATTTTCTTCTTTTAAACTTTGCCATTTTTATTACTCGAAATTTTTAAATTTAAGTCCAAATTAGCAGAAGCAACCAAAACTAAAACTAAATTTGCACTTTTACCACAGCAGAAAGCAAAAACAAAATAAAGAAGAAGAAAAATTGAAAAAACAAAACAAATCAAAGACATTAAAATTATTAAAGTGCTAAAGTTATATTAAAAAAAAAAAAAAAAAGAAAAAAAAAAAGAAACAAATAGAAGAAAAGAAGTGCGAAGATGGAAACAAAGTGTCTGAGGACATTATTCCACTAACCCAAATCTGGCGCAAACAACGTTTGACAAATCGCACAGGCAAAGAACTAGCAGTTTTCCTTCTCTCGAGTCTGGAGACATAACTAACGAAGAGACGAAGAGGCGAAGAGATTGTAAAACACCCTCTGCGTTCTGATGTTACATTATATCTGGCTGCATGCGAAATTCTCATTCGACGCATTTTGTTTTTTGTTTTGTTTTTCGCAGCATCCCTAACAGTAGCAGTAGCAAAAGCAAAAGCAGCAGCAGCAGCAGAAGAAGAAGAATAAATGAAAGGGTTAACAATACAGTAGTCAGTAGTCAGTAGGAGAGCAGTATATGAAGAAAGCAGGAAGTGAAATGGCTCGGGGTTCGGAGATTTGTCCTAAAACAAAATAGCAGACCGATTGATTGATCCCTTCAATATCCGGCGACGCGTGATGCCGCCCCCCTACGACCGATTCGCCTTTGTTGTCCGCCAAATATATATATTGCCGAAAGTGTGCTAAATTATTATTGGCCGCCCCCGACTTGATTGGCTTTAGGCTTTTCTCTTTTTTGGGAATTGTTTTTTATTTTATTTTTTTCTATTTCACTGCTTTATTCTATTTTTTATTTTACTTAATTATTTATTTTATTTATTATTATTATATTTATTTTATGTATTTTATTTTTTTCTAAGTGTTAAGTTAGGAATTTTGTTATTTTTCTAAGTGTAAAGTTAGAAAAAGTTTTTCAAGTTTTCAAGTAGTAAAAAAAATAATAGTAAAAATATTTAACAGGAAAAACTATAGGAAAACATTATTGCTTTGACGACATATGAATAGTTGGGACACGTGTTGGCAAGTGGGAATTTTGGTGGAAATTATTGACACCAACGGGAGGAGCAGGAGGAAAAATTTACGAAGAGCTATAAAAAACTTTTACTTATTTTGCTAGCGATTCTTTTCATTGCGAATTACGAATATATGCTTTATAAAAGTTTTCGATGCTTTTGATAAATTTGGTAAATAAAAGTAAAAAAAAACTTATTATTGTTATTGATAGCGAATCAAAGGCAAAGAGAGGGTTGTATTTAGTATATTAGGTGTTTTAATTAAAGAGCAATTACTTCTTGTCAAATTTTCTATGTAAGCTTCGAGCAGCTAATATTAATAATCATACGGTCTGGCGCACATCCAGTTAATTAACCTAATATCGATTATTAATTTTAAGCTTTTAATTTGTTTCCTACTTAATTTTTACATTTTCTATTTGTTTTTTTTTTTTGCATTTTATTCTTTTTTCTTTAAATTGAAATTCAAATTTTATATTTAAAAAAAGAATTTATTTGCTAAATTTTAATTTAAATAAAAATTTACTACAATTTATCAAAAAAAATTTATTTAAAAGAAATTGTAAAAAATTGTAAAGCCAAATGATTAATTTTCTTATATTATTAATTTTAAACTTTTAAATTGCTTCTCTGTTAATTTTTCAATTCATTTTTAAATTTTCTCTTCGTTTTTTGCATTTTATTCTTTTTTTCTTTAAATGGAAATACAAATTTTACATTTAAAAAAAAAATTTATTTACAAAATTTTACAATGAAAAATTTCTACAATTTATCAAAACAAAGTTAATTTATTTAAAAGAAATAAAAAAAAATTACAACCAAATGATTTACTTTTATTATATCATCGTAATAATAATCCCAAGAAGCATCCCTTAAATTTATTCCCCTTGTTCCTTGTACAGCAGCAGCAAAACAGCAAATAAACGAAACAAATGATTATAATTACTGCTCTAATTAGGTGTAAAGTGCTCAATTAATTCGCACAAAGCGTCGACTCTTATTCTCGGCACGTGCAATTTCCCTTCCTTTCTTCCCTTCTTTCCTTCTTTCCTTTTAAAACAATTAACGCGCGTTTTAATAAAATTGCCCAACGTTTATTATACAATTTACACGATTCCCGCAGAAAATTTTTCCTAGAAAAAAGCAATAATAAGCAATGAAGAAAAACAAATTGCTAGAAACTAAAAAAATAATAAAAAAATAAATATAAAAAAAAAAACAGGAAAAAAAATTTGCTGAAAAATTTCAAATGTAAAATGATTTGACGTAAAACGTGAGAATGACTGAAATAGTAACGGGGCCTATTAATAAATCGAAAGTGCCAGTTGAAAATTCACTCTTTAAATTTAACACCGCGCTTATTTATTTTCGGCTCATAATTCAAGCGCTACGATTTTCCACCGTTTTTCATTCCTCCTTACTGAATACCGATGTAAACTGTATAGTAAAAGGATTCCACACTCACTGTGTGTTTGAATCGCGGAAATTTCTCTCCTCTCTTTTATCAGCTGCTGCTGCTGCTGCTGCTACTCTCTGCTAATTGTTTCGCTCGTTTTTTCCATTTGTTATGCAATTACATCATGCTAATTTTATTACTTCATTTTGCGTTTTAGCAGATTATTATTATTATATTATTATTATTAATGAAATTTACTTATTGTTAGCGCTCGTCGCTGACTAATTTTGTTGCAAAGTAATTTAATTTGTTTGCTTTCAAATTGTTAATTATTATTATTATATTGTTATTAATAGTTTGTTGTTATGGGAAGTTGTGAATTTGGATTCCTTTGTTAAAATTAATTCATATTAATTTAGTAAATTAATTATTTATTTAATGTTTATTTTAATTAATAAAACAATTTATTTTTTGATTTTTATGCAAATTTAACTTGGAAAATTAATTTTATTAATTTAAAATAAAGTTATTAGTTTTCAAATTAAAAAAGGAAAATAAAATAAGAAAAAGAAAGCTTAAAAGTAGCTGCAGCTCGTAAATTTTACAGCTTTCGATCGGTCACTTAAAATCTGACGAATTATTTAAGTCAAAAAGTGCATTACAACATTTTTAATGGCACTTTATATTTTTATATTTATGGTCCTATCGTAAATTACCATTCCCTATCATTACCCAGTTAATTACTATTGCTACTTAAAACTGTAACATCAGCAGTAAATTTGTTATTCAATTTTTTTTTATTTCTTTTAGAAATATTAGCTGATAATTTTGATTTAGTTTTATTTTATTTTTATTTTTCTCTTCAGAAGTGAAATTAAAATAAAGTAGTAAATAAATAAATGAAGAAGTAAAAGAAAATAAGTAATTAAAAGAAAGTGAATTAATTTTGTGCAGGCAACAAAATGGAGGAAATAATTAAGCAGGAGAAGCAGTAGGGGATAAAAGCGAGCCGAAGGGATGAACTGGGACATGGGACTGGGCCCTTCGGACGACATGCAGCAGCTCTTCAACATTACAACGGCCGATGGCTTCAATAATTTGGCCAGCACCGCCACCCCCGCCGGAGCTAATCTCAACTCGTTTTACTTCTATAAGGTAATTGCTAATTTAGTTCTGTTTAGTTTATTTAGTTTTATTTAAATAAAATATATAGTTTTCTAAATTTTATTTTATTTTATTAATAATGCATTTTTTTATTTATTTTTTTTTTGAATTTTTGTTGTTAGATATCTATTTTTTTTATATTGTTTCATTTAATAATTTTAATTACACTTTTAATTTACATGATATAAATTGAATATAAATTTAAGAAATGTATCTAAAAGTTAAATAAATATTGCAAATTCATTTTTTCAAATAATTTAGATTTTTCAGCTTTTCAGGCACTTTTCAGGAAGAAGAAAAGTGCCTGAAAAGTCTTTAAATTATTTGATTGATTTATCATGTCTCATGTCTCATGTCTCATGTCTAACAACTCGGAAATATGTCACGGCAAAATCCATTGTTTATTAATCAAAACAAGCTCGGGGGTTGTTTGATCAACTGAATGTGCCGAATGCAAATTTTGATTAATTAAGCTGCATTGTCCATACATTTATACGAATTTCCCAGAGACGTTTGACCTAAATGCCTGCAAATTAAACGGCGCAAATCCGAAAGGAGGTTTATGTTGCTATTATTATTACTTCTGCGGTTTCTGGACCATTTTCAGTGATGGATGCAGCTGTAAAACGACTTTTGTCAAACAAATAAAAAAACCTAAAAACCACTTTTATTGCTTTTTCACCCCGCAACGGATTTTCTTTCATTACTTTCATTACTTTCATTATAAAATTCTTTACAATTCTTAGCAACAGAAAATGAATAAATCAAATCTCTTAAAAAGATTATAAGAAACACAAAAAGTAATAATAAATAAAAAAACAGAAAAACAATTATTAAAATTTATTGCAGAAAATGCTAAAACCACAAAGAAACGATTAAAAGAAAAGTTTTAAATAAAGTAAAAACAAAAACAAATACAAAAGCAAACAAAAAAAGAAGAGATCTGTGCATTTTTATCAGTTTTATCTGTAAAACATTTAGAGGAGTTCTTTCGAGGACGATTTCTGCAATCCGATTCAACCATAAAGACGCTGTCTAGGATGTAATATACACTGTACATAGATAACGACCGTCTTCCACAACTATGGCACAAATACAAATACTGTTTAGCTATATAGAATGAAAGACCGAACAGGACTGCGAAGCGCAACAACTACAGGGAGAAAGGGGGGAAAGGAAACGGAAAGCAGGAGAAGACAAAGAAAGGATATTCAAAAGGACTACCGAATGCAAGAGCTGTCGTCTATCTTAAATCGATGTTGCGATGGGCGATGGGCGATGGGTTATTAAGAGTGTGCGTGTGTTTGCTGCTGCTGCTGTTAAAAAGAGATGCTGAGGCAATGCCCTTTGGGACTCTCCATTGCCGCCGCCGCCTCTTGTCCTCCCAACTCGAAACTTAAACAGCCCCTAAACCGCGCGCGCCAACTATTATCATCTCTCCGGTTTCCATCATCAACTATGAATGCCCTTTGTCTTCGCACATAAATGCTCCGACAATTTGATTTAATGGGAATATGATATGGTTCTAATTAAGTGAAGGCACAAGGATAATTAACAGTGGGTCCTTGGAGATCATCTAAAACTAAATTTTAACATTTTTACTTTTAAATTTTTTTTTTTATAAGGGATAAATTTAGATGCTGACTTTTTTTATATAATTTTATTAGTTTTTTTTTGTTTGTTGCTTTTTTTTAGTTGTATAAGGAAAGAATGTGGAAATGTCACGGAAACGCTGACACATTTAGATAGTGGAGAAAGCATTTCGCGCCCATTGTCTATCTTTTTTTTTCTTTTTTTTTTTGGTGGGACCACACATACAAAATATAGTTCTTTATCTCTGCGGTTTTTTTTCTCCTGTTCTTTCTCGGTTGATTTTTTTTTTTGCTTTTCTTTTCTAGGGAAATCTATGCAAGGTCAGTCACTGGCAATTCGATATACTTAAAATAATAAAGAAAATTAAGGCTGGCAGCCGTGATGGCGTGATGCGAATAAAAAATCATTTCTTTCTTTCTTATTCTGCTTCTTTGGCTGCTTCCACTACTTTTTTCTTAACAATAGCAAAAATCTTGTCGCCTTTTTTTTGACACTCTTTCACTTTTCTTTTGCTGCTGCCAACTCAAACAATAAACTTAAGTAGAGGAAAAAAAACGTTGAAGCTTTATTTTTAATTATTTAGCATTAATTTCTATTAAAAAAAACTTTTTTTCTGTTTTTCATTTTATTAATATAATAAAAAAAAATTACCTCTAAATTATTATTTAAAATCCTTTTGGTAATTGAGAGACATTCTTTAAGAAAATAAAAATAAAATTATGTTTTATTGGAATTTTTCATAATAAAATTTAAAGAAAAGAAAGTTTAGAAAGGGTAAAACTAATTAAAAAAAAAAAATCTAATTGCTATTTTCTTTAATGACAATTTATTTAAAAAAATTTAAACTTTAAGAGATTTTTTATAATAAAATTAAAACACAAAGAAATTAAAAACTGAATAAAAAACTCTATGAAAAAACAAAGCGGAAGAAGAAGAAGAAGAGATGTAATAGGAACAGCGAGAGTAAGTAAAAAAAGGGCACACGTGTCAGTGACACTGATGACGTTAGTAAAGAAGTAAAGAATAAATCCTTTGGTAGGCGTACAGCGCGAGTAAGTTAAGAAGTGACATGTGCCCTATTTGGGACAAGAAAGAAATCCTCCAAGTACATATCATGCATTCACCCCTCGTTTATTATCTATTCGAGCTACGTGCGACAAATAGTGATGCTCTTACGGAGTGGAGTCTCTCCCCTGCTCCTCCACTATTGCTCCTTTGCTCCTCCATCTTTCAGCATCAAACGCAAGAAGAAACAGCAAGCCTTCTTCCTCTTGACGCGCACCATTCCAAACAAACTTTATATTTTTTCCTTCTTCTCTTCAGATTTTGCCGCTGCCATCCCTTGTGTTGCCGATATGGGAAAATCTAATTTTCCCTTTTTGCCGCACGATTTAATTAAAGTGGACATTCTTCTTTCAAGTCTCGTAGCTTCTTTTGATGCGATTTTTGCATTTTTTTTTTATCAGAAAAATGTTTTTAAAAAATCTTAGAAGCTTTATTAACTAAAAATACAGTGAAGATATTGCAAAAAAGTAAAATAAAGTTTAAAATATATTTTTTAAATAGGAAAAAAGGTTTTGTTAAAGTTTTGTTAAGAAAAAATAAAGTAAATTCATAGGAAAAATAAAAAATAAAGTTTAAAAAATTTTTTTTTGAATACGAAAAAAGTGTTGTTTTTAAACTATTAAAGTCTTATTATCTAAAAATAAAGAAAAAGCATAGGAAAAAAGAAAAATAAAGTTTAAAATATTTCTTTTTTAATTTGAAATAAAGTTTTTTCAATGTTTTGTTAACAAAAAATAAAGTAAAGGCAAAGGAAAAAAGAAAAATAAAGTTTAAAACATTTTTTTGAATACGAAAAAGGTTTTGTTTTTAAAATTAAAAAGTTTTATTAACAAAAAATTAAGTAAGGCACAGAAAAAAAAAATTAAAACATTGTTTAGCTACAAAAAAACTTTATTTCTAATCCTTAAAATTTCAATAACAAATAACAAAGCAAAAACAAAGAAACCCAAAAAAAAACTTTAAATAATTATTTTTAAAGATTTAAAAAGGTGCAACTTGATCTGCAAACAATGTCAAACTTTACTAAACTGCATATATTAATTTCGCCAAAGGGGCAACTTTATCAATTTGAGCGCACTTGTGAAGTTCAGATGCGGTGCTGCCGTGACGGCAACTTGCAAGTCGAATAAGTTTGCATATTAAAGTTTGTTAGGTAAACATTTACAGCAAATAATCCGGGGGCAGTTGCGACAGAAAGAAGGGAAAAGTATGTAAAAGTGCGAAACATCGGGAAATTCAAGCAATGCATAGTCCTCTAGTCCTCCACAATGGACCTTAATGTTCATGGCATTTCATCCATAGGGAAAGCTTCGACTAGACTAAGAATATCAGTATAAAAGAAGGAAGGAATAGTTTGCGAATTAATTAACTTCAGCCACCGCACACGCTCCGTAACGGGTCACAATTCCAATAGTGGAGTGTTACGCCAAATTAAGGAGCGCTCTTTTTCGCTGCTGCTGCTGCTCTCCAGACTCGGAATTACAAGCGCGCCCTACATTTTCCGCCGCCCCCCACACACTATATGTATGTATAATAAGTTCGAGCCGGAGGGATTTGTACTTTGTTCGAGAGCCCCGAGTATATTTTGGCCGTTCTTGGCGCTCAGATTGCAGCGCAAAGTATTCTCGACACTGCTAGCCTTATTTAAAACTAGCGCTAAAGCTAAAGCTAAAGCGACAATCCTTTTGCTAAATTATACAGAAACTTTACATTTTTTTTTAAATATTTTTCTGTTTTTTTTTTTTTTTGAAGTAAAAATAATTAAAAATAAATTTGAAATTACAATTTAAATAAATTAAAAATTTTGCTTACAAAGCAGTTTTTCCTTTGCAAAAAATGAAAAAACTTAAAGAAGTGAAGCAGCAAAAAATTAAGTACTTTATGATAATAAGGAAGAGGAAATGAAGGCTCAAGGTTGGTATTTATGATCCGTGAATGCGTTTCCTTAAAAATGTCTGCTGGTTTCACTAAAAGCTCCATCGGAATGCTACGCCATCAGCATCCCCTGCCTCCCAATCTGCCTCTCCGGCTCCCCATGGCAAATGTAAAATAATAATCGTAACAATAACTGGCAGCAGTTTTTCGCAATCCTTCCTGTCTCTTTTTGTGTATTCGTTTGTCGAGTTTTATTTCCTTATTTGTAGCGATTTGCCGATTCGTTTTCTACCATTTCTATAATTCGTCAAAGAGGAAGAGGAAAATGGTTTGTGCAAAAAGTACCAGCAGGAAGAACATATCCTGACCTTGGCAGTCGCGAAAATTGCTTGCGAAGAGGAGAAAAATGTTTTCGGTTTGGCGTTTAAGTAATTGCGCTGCATGGGAAATTTATGAAGACATATAAATCGCAATAAATAGAGATGCCATTGATTTATGGCGCCGATAAATTTTTCCCTTGCAAAATAACTAAGCCTGCTTTTACTTAATTCCGTCAAATGCTATAAATTTCCCTAAAAATTACCCTCTTTAAGAACTAAAGTTTTTATTTATTACGTTTGTTAGTTCTTTTTTTTTTGCAATGAGTAAAATTGTTTTTTTTTAAATTTAAATATTACTATTTTAAAATTAACAAAGTTTATTAATGTATTATTATTTTCAGTGAATAATTTTTCAATTTCTTTTTCTCTTCTGCGTTTAAAGTTATTTTTAAGATTTTAAATTAAGATTCAGATTAATTCAGGTAAAGATTTTAAATTTTAAATGAGGCGCTTAATTTAAAGTTATAAAATTCAATACAATTGAAGGAACTCTTTTAATTAAAATTTTAAAAATTTAATGAATCTGTTATTACTTTAGAATATTTCCAAATAATAAATAAATCATTTCCTAATGGAAAAAATAGTTTTTAATTAATAAAACTTTATTTATTTTACGAAAAACAACTTCGATTAAAACTGAATTTATCACATATTATCTGTGCAAATAAATAAAACCAAATTTCCCTAAAAATTATCCTCTTTAAGAACTAAAGTTTTTATTTATTACGTTTGTTACATTTGCAATGAATGAAATTGTTTTTTTTTTAATTTAAATATTTCTAATTTAAAATCAGTATAGTTTTTTTTTTATTATTTTCAGTGAATATTTTTCAATTTCCTTCTTTTCTTCTGCGTTTAAAGTTATTTTTAAGATTTTAAATTAAAAATTAGATTAATTTAGATACAGTTTTTAAATTTTTAATGTGGCGCTAAATTAAAAATTATAAAATTCAATACAATAACTTTTTTTTGGAACTCTTTTAATTAAAATTTTAAGAACATTATGAATCTGTTATTACTTTATAATAATTTTAAACAATAAATAAATTCTTTCTTAATAGAAAAAAATAGTTTTTAATTAATTAGTCTTTATTTATTTTACGAAAAACAACTTATTACAAATTTATTACATATAATCTGTGCAAATAAATAAAAACAAATTAGCAAAGCAAACATAATAAATTCTAGTGATATATTTGCAGACTGAACAATTCACAGTACTTTGGGTACTCTTCACCATGATAGTCCTGGGAAATTCCGCAGTATTGGTCACTTTACTGGTCAGCAAAAGTCGAAAATCCAGGATGAACTTTTTCATCAGACAATTAGCCATAGCAGGTACTATACTAACAATTTTTTTATCATTCTCATTGATTACTACATTACTTAAAAATAAAAATAAATATTCTAAAAAAGTCGATTAAAAGTAATTATCGAAATAAGTGCGCCATTGCTTGTAATTGCAATAATTAGAGAGGAATTTGCAATTGCAGACTTGGCCGTTGGTCTAATAAACGTATCGACGGACATAGTGTGGCGAATAACAGTGGCCTGGCACGCTGGAAACGTCCTCTGCAAGTTGATTCGCTTTCTGCAGGCGGTCGTCACTTACTCTTCCACCTATGTTCTGGTGGCCCTCTCCATAGACCGTTACGACGCCATCACGCATCCCATGAATTTCTCCGGAAGCTGTGAGTGCCCCCTTAGCCCCCTTAGCCCCTCCATGCCATTTATTTATATATCTATAGGAACTTTCCCTTATAGCATCATCAGCTCCATTAACCACTTGCTAATTTATTTATTATACTCCCGCTTCTCCTCTCTTTACTCTTTGCTTTGCTTTTCCATTCTCCAGCTAGTCGCTTTCTCTCCCTCTGTGTCTTCCTTTATTTCTGCTTCAGTATTTGTATGAAAACAGTAAACTACCAAATGCTACTATTATTATATCTTAACATGCCTCAATTCACTTATTACGTGCCATTTAATTTCATTTTCGGTAATTTTCACATTTGAATATTTTGAAAATTCCGTTATTAATGTTTTGAAATGTTAATTTCTTTATTTTATTGTTTATAATAATAAAAACAAAAAGTAGTTAATTATTTAGCTGATTTAATTATCTTTAAAATGATACTAAAATTGTTGCTCTGAGTTGATTAGTTCAATTATAATTAAATTAATTAATAAGAAAAGTCTTTTTAAATTGTCGAAGATTATTTTAAATACAACCAATTCTCTGATTTTATACAGAATGTTTTATTTGTAAAGTTAACTTGTTTTTTACCAGCTGTAAATGACTAATTATCTCACGAGAACTCGCTACCGCTTGCTCCATAACGTTAACCATCGGCGCTATCGGTCTCACCGTTCCATGTAGTTGTGCCCTGAACCTGGCATAAATATCGACAGCGTAACGTTAGCGAGACGCGTGACCGGTCTGT
>JASKGO010001254.1:0-27518 GCA_030556065.1 Holobus sp. GC000080
TGATTAATAAACGATTTTGATTGAAAACACAGTTCGTAATAATTAAAAGCCGTTAAAAATTAAATTGAAAAAGTAAGCGTGTCGCTATAATTGACATCGAAGCAGAAACTTATAATCCTATATAAGCTTTGACCGGCCATTGATGACTCGACGTTTATGGCCAATAGGGCCGCTCCGAACAAAACCAAACAGCTAATTTCACGGTGCGAACACAAATAGTACAAGCTGTACAATAAAGCGCTACCAGACACAACACAGGAAAGCGCACTTAATTAAATTTACGTAAAAGTGCGCGAGAGCTTTTGAAGCTGGCGTCTCCGCTCGTTTTGATTGCTGTAAAATCTATAAAACCGGACCCCTTGGATATAATTATACCAATTAATAACAACCTTTTACACATACTGTGTATACACTTAAATAAAAAAAATATTTTATTTCGATTTTTAATAAAGCTTTTAATAGGGCTTTTTAATTATTCCTCTTTAATTTTTGCAGAAAAAAAAAAATATGGAAATTTGTAAATGCTCTTTATAAATATATGCAAAATGCATAATTCAAGTAAGACGCCAATTAATCTGATTCTGCAGTCGCCTTCCTTAAATTTGAATTAACGATTTTCTCCGCCATAAATTAGTCACGTGATGTATGGATTCTGTATCATACACTTGACACTAGCAATTTCACGGCTCGCGAATAAATCTTTCATTTTATCGTCGCACTTTGAAGATCTCCTTTCTTTCTTACTGCGCGACTCTTATTATTGCTTTATGTAAGCTCTCTCTCTCTCTCTCTCTCTGTCCGTTCGGTGCATTGTGGTCGGCGCTTATGGGAAATCATCAATTACAATATCCCTATGCGCGTCCGCAGTGTTCTTGGCGCGAATAAATTCGCCAAAGGTGGAAGTACTATACCACTATATCGAAGAAAATCCTAAAACACGGGTTTCACGTGAACAATACTGTCCGAGCGATAAGGAGAAGGCATAGTACATAAGTGCCATCGGATGGATGATTGTGCAGTGGAATCGTCCGCGGCCCACGCGCGCTGGCCCTTTAACAAGCAACGCGAGAGGCCTTATTTATAATTCCCCTGCCACTCTCTGATGAAGATGTCGAGTTTCCATAGCGACAGCTGTTTAAAAAGCAGCAGGAGTTCGTTAGGCCGGTCGCCTGCTGCTGCTGTTTCTTCCTTCGTCTTCTTTCTTCTTCTGATGCTGCTGCCTCGGCTGCTGATGCACCTCATGCATCGATCTATCTACTTTGCTGGTGCTCAGAGCCCTTGCTTATTGCTGAATGGTGTGCTTAGTATATTATCTATTGCGTTCTGATGCTGTGTGTTTTGTGCTTCTTAAGACCTGTAATTAGACGTTAATGAATATTTTCCGCTTTCAATTTTACTACAAAAAAAAAATCGATTTTTATTTTCTTTAAAGAATGCATTTGATTTTACATTGAATCGAATTGAAATATAATAGAAGTATTAATAGCAAAAGTGAAGTTTCTTATTTAATTAGAATTTGTATCGCTTTTAAATGCGCAATTGCACAATTACACTTTTGCTCACAGTTTCAAGCTGAATGGACTTTCCTTTCATTTTGGTCAAATGATTAACACTTTCCAACAGATGCTAATTAATTTCCTTCTTAATGATTTCTATAAAAACTTGTATGTTTGTTAATGATTTACATTTAATAATGGTAATTTGTTGAGGGAACTGCATTAGTTATTCCTTAAGAGACTGACAGGTGACTTATGTTTGCTTGCGTTTGCGTGAAAAGCGAGACGAAGAAGAGAATATGATGCCGTTCGGGACAAATAATATTGTCAAGTTAAACTATAATGTATGTCCACCATGACGTCCGTTATCTGGACTTTATATCTACCCTAAGAGTGTACGAGAATGTAATATTTTGTAGCCACCCGCTGGCTGGCTGTGAAGTGATAATATAGTTTTTACAGCATCTCCCTCTACGGCGCACTGTATGGGAGTGCCCCGGACAATATTCTCTCCTCCGCGCATTAAAATATTTAATTTCGATATAATCGGGACTTTACATCAATAAAAAACGCATAAATTTTAAACTGGTCCTCCGTTGTGGCCATCGCACAAAACACGCCACTTACTTACTGCCTAAATATTTATTATTCACTCGTAGAGCTCGCGGTGTATGCCCATTAAACGTTTATTAATAATATTGTTATGGGCTCTGCTAAACGCGTCCCTCTTTACCGGTTTCTCTTATTAAATTTTCGTAATAAATACCTCTTTTGGTGTTCGTTAAAATTTAAAAACCTGTAATTAAAGTTGGGCTTCTTGGAAGTCGCCGTGCGCATTCTATAATCACTTCTTTTTCCGATGCGCGCATCTTCAACTTTTCTTTTTTTTTTTAGCTTGCTTTTATTCTTCTTCAATTTATATACTTTTGAATAGTTACGAAAAATGAGACAATTAGTCGCGACTAATGGTGAACAATAAATAATACTTTCACCAATAAAACAATTATTTTCGCGTTCGAACGGAAAAGTTTCTCATATTTTTATGCTAAATTTCTTGTGGCTTTGTGTCCTTTAATAGGGACATCCAACGAGAGTTAGAAAGCTTTAGTTTTAAAAAAGTGTAAAAGTTAATTGACTATAAATTTATGCTATTTGAGTATTGCTTGTAGAGATTGTTTATATAGCATTTTACTTCCTAAATGTAACCAAAGATGATAATTTTTATTATTGTAATTTAATTAACAATATAATTATTACAAATGTAATCATTTTTTGCATTGAAAAAAAAAATAATTAACCGAAAGCATGTTTTTCTAATAATGTTCCATGGATTCAAAAAGAAAGTGAAAAATGATAGAGGTTGCCTTTTAAAAATTCAAAGTTAGGGTCAATTCCGGTAAAACCGGAAGTAGTAGAAAATTGAAATTTAAGTCAGTCAATCCCAAATGATATCTTAATTATGTTTGTATAATTTAATAGAAATCAGTTGGTAAATATAGAAATGAAAACTGAAAAGGGTGGGTCACTATTCTGAGTCACCATGTATAACCGACTAAAATATGATTTAAATCAACTCGGCTAATGAAAAAGATATATTTAAAAAGTTAAATTTATAACTTATGACCAATATTTAAATAATTTTTGGATCCGTTTTAAGTGACCACCCTGTAAAATTATTTTCTTTCATGCAGGGAAATTGTATCAACAAACTATGAATCTTTTTAAGTGATATCTATTTGTGCAAACGCGCAAACTTCCCAATCGAAAAATTTTAATTTTAATTAATAATAGTTTCCGCTAGTAATTTCATTTAAATGGCAACACTCTCTTATTATTTTAGAAGATGAAAAAAACGCTAATGGCGCCTATATAATTAGTAATTATGTGAACGTTAATGGAATATTTATAATTTGTTTAACTTTCCAAATAATTTCTTTCTAATCACAATAAAAAAATAAATAAATAAAAAAAGTTAATTACACTTTTAAGAGGCTTCGTTTCAATCACTGTTCACTGTAATATCACTGGCGATTTATTTACTTTTCCATTATTTTACTATTATTATTTCCATTAATATTTCTATAAGCATGTACAAAGTAGGTATAAAAAAAACTCTTACTTTAAGCTTAAAAGCTTATTAACTCTTAAATTATAGCTAAAACACTTTTGCACAACTATTAAAGAGTGTATATTGCGACATTAGCAATTGTCCGTTGTACATTTATAAAGTGTGCATCCAACACTTTTAACAAGCGCAGGTCATGGAAGTAAATAACAAGTTTCTTGTTATGGTTATTGTTATTATTGTCACGTGAAATTTTATTGACAATTGTAAAGCCATTTGACATCGAAACTCGGTGATTTATGCTCGGCTCTAAAGGGAAATTGATAATAACCAATTAATTTCCACCGGCGCGCTTGCACTAGCACTTTTCACTGTAATAAATTATTTTATTCTTTTTTTAACAAATTTAAAAATCATATAAATAAAAGATTAGTAAAATTAGTTTTACAAAATTTTAATAATGTGAACACCCACCTTCCACTTACATGCGTATTGTATCCGCTTATAATGTATATTTGTGAAGACTCTATACAGCACATTAAAATATGAAAAAGGTAATTACGTTGTTGGCGGTATAGACTAGGCAGGCGACATATTACCTTGTCTGCTTCGGAGGCAATTGATAAATAAACTCGCACTAAACATGTTTTGAATATTTGATTGAGTCCATTACGGGGAATTACTTCCAGTAGCGCTTATGGCATATTGTGTGGGACTTTTCGGAAATTACATCTCTGCCCATGCGGATTATTAATTTAATTATCATATAGATTTCGAAATTTTAAGTAGGGAAATTAATTAATAATATAACGCATCATTCGAGGTTCTTTTGTATAATGTGCTCTTTGATCAATTAATTAAAAGTTTTAGCAAACAAAACGACTTGGCGTAATTATTATGTGCACTGAATCCTAACATGGCAAGTGGCTTGTTCAATTTGACATAAACAAACAGAAGAGGTATTTGCATAGAAGAGCAGAGTGCATAAAAGAGAGAAAAAACGCGGTTTTATCTGCATGTACTCATTTAATTATTTATCTTGGCAAGCGTATCTTTTGCACCCGCGGAGACGATTTATTAAGTATTATGTTGCGAGACGTCCCGTAATTAATCGCAAGAAATTAAATTACCCATGATTTTTAAAGACGTTGCAAATTTTGCCTAATTAATTACGACCACTGTTTAACGTTGGAGCAATTCATCAGTGCTGTCACTGTGCATAATCTTTTTGCTAATTACTTCGACCATTAGAAAGCATGTTTAATTGAAGGTAGCTCCTCGAAGAGCAAAAAAAAAAACTGAAGAACCAACTAACTATTATAAGTGAGCAACGATCTTTATTATACAGGGCCTAGTAGATGTTTATTCTAGAATTTCATATCTCATATATTTCAAACATGATTTGTCTTTTTAAATATTTTTTTACTTTATTACCATCCGAAAGTATTCTATTCGCGGCCGTGAATAAGAACATCGGCTTCGCAACGAGCTTAATTCATATTATTATATATATAAATCCTGTCTGGAACTCCTTATTCCCGACCTAGTTTGGTAATATCATTATTATTGTTTTTTATTTCATTTGGGAAAACAATCATAGTTAAATATTTTTCATTTTCCATAATTAATTATTGCAAAATCAAATTAATTATCGAAAATTGTATAAGAAAAAACAAACAAAAAATTGTTTATTTTGGTATTATAAAACAATAATCTAAATATTTTCAAAATCTAAAACCATAAAAATTAATTTTTCCCATTACTTTTTCTGAGCTGGAAAAAAGTAATCTCATCTTTAAGCGATCTTAAAAATGTATCCTTTTACAAAATTTCTATTATTTTGTTCAAAAATGTTTAAAGATGGCTGCCAAAATTACTCACATTTTTGCAAAATAAAAAGGTTTTTTATTTGAAAACCTTCCACGGACAAAGCCATACAGAAATCCAAACATCCTGTATGATTGTAACTAAGTAATTACTGTTTATTCGTGGTCCGGAAATAAAATTATAAAATACCATACGATTAAAAGCCACTTATCATTCATTAAATACCGGTTACTTAAATACGGGCGAATATTCCTTCTATAACATACGCCGCAATACTTATGCATGCACAAACACGCACACACACACACACAAAGTTATACATAAACATACGCGTTTTATTTATAAGACTATGCAATTTGAGTTTGCGTAACTTCAATTAATCATAATTTCCCAGCCGATGCACCGCGATTGCTACGCAAATGAATAATTATCGGGTAAACAATTAAATATGTAAATGGGCAATGATTACCCTATTGATATTTCACTTATGACTTGTCAATTTCACTAATTAGCTGATGTATTAATTGGACGCATCTATAGTATATGGTTGTGTGTGCGCGTAATTTCGTCGCATGATTCGGCACAAACGGGGACCATCGGAAAAACGCCTAATTAATTACCGCAAGTTATGCGCTAAGTAAGCCATTATAGAATGTTATATATTATTATACGCGCGGCGCGATGCTGAATAAATAGATTCGTCTCATGAGAGGCAGCAGCAGCGGCAGCAACGGCAACAGCAGCAGCAGCGTTGAACGATGATGAATAACTCGTTATGCACGAATATTGTACATTATTCGAACGGGACGCGTTTATATTTGTACAATAATAATAATAATAATAACGTGCTTGTAATAATAATATCTTCATATAGTGTATATATATAGGATGGATAGATATGCGGTTATGGATGTTCGATGCATGTGTAAGCGAGTTCTTTTCTGAAGAGAGCGCGTTACTTGAATGAGCCTAATCATTATTAAGTATTGTTAAGGTAATCTAATATATCGAGGGAGTTGGTAGCCTGTTTATAATAGCTGAATGGCTCTCAACGGGAGGCGACACTTCCATTGGCCATCCTGCCTTTTGCCCGCGTGCACATACATATTCACATTCACCGAACGCAGATACAATCTGCCCACGAACAGATTATTTTATTTACATGATGTCTTTCCTTTTCTTCCATCAGCCCTTTTTTCCCGCTTGCCTAAGTCTCTCACTCTTCGCGTGAATATTCTAGTACTTTAGCTCTGATAGCAAACGTGCCTATTGTGACGTGAAATGTCCCTAATTAATTACAATATGGCTGTGTTTCTCAATATGGCGCGAGGACTAGGGATATACATTAGAAAGCTCTCTCTTGTTGCTTCAAAAGGTTATTTTCATGATGTTCTAATATCACGTTGCTTCAAGAATTAGAATATCTAATTAAATACATATTAAGAACGAATTTGTTTTATATCTAGGCTTCTCTAATGGGCACTTGTTTTGTTTTCGGGTAATTTGCCTTTGAACATAAGGCGGCATCACATTTAATCATATTTAATGTTGATTTTTTTGTTTTGCTTTTGTAAAAATTACCAACATTCAACAAATTTGCGTATTCTTGTAAAAAAGTAAAAAAGTTTAATGAATATTGCAGATCTGGATTATTTTGTGTAATAAATTACGGGCTTTAGTTGTTGATGTCGTTAAAGGTATGCAATATGTGGCCTCACCAATTAATAAGCTATTAGAGGAATTTAATGGACTCACAGATGGTTTACAAGGATATTACAGCGCTTTAAGGGTCAAAATATTTTTTAAATTACAGTCTTTTAGATCAATTACCCTAAAAATCCGAGAACCTACCATTGGTGCCAAACAACTGGTAATTTGATTGTAATTTTTCGGTCTGCTCGCTATGTTATACTTCCTTTTTCGTTTAATTTGGTTGAAAGTTAAACCAACAGTTCAGTTTGTGGCTATTTTATAACAAAACAAAAAAAAACTTTGTTGTAGAAGCCTAATTAATCCTTATTTTTTATTTTGTTACAGAATATCTAATGCACAGGATTCGGGTCGCGAGTTTCGTTTCGTAGTTCGGTTTATGTTAAGTGTTCTTTTTTTTTCGTTAAGTAAATGATATGACTTTTAGTGTGCATTTTCAAAATTTTGAACTTAATTTTCGCGAGTTTTTTCCGTTTTAATAACTTAAAAAGTGTTCCACAAAGTGACTGGATCATTGCACAACGCAGAACTTCAAATGGTCTTCTGGGAAATCTTCCAATGTAAGTAAATTTAAAATTTTAATAATTAAAAACAAAATTAGGGGATGAAATGAAAATTTTAGAATTTGTTTAAAAAAAATTAAATAACTTGTGTTTCTGTAAGAGGATTAAATTATCTAGATTTTACTTAAACAACTTTTAGTCGTGTAACCCCTAGTGGAGAAAATACAGTGTGTTAAAGTTGAAAAATATTTTTTAAGTTAAAAGTCTTAATCGAATTTAGAACACCATGATTACTTTAAATATTAATTTTTTCTAATATTTTTTTCAATTACTAATAAAAATACTATTCCTCTTTAGAAACATTAAAAAGTTCGGGAATCCTTTTAACTTTCTTAAAAATATAAAGGAATGTTTGAAAATCTATTTTTTGATATAATAAACACATTTTGTTTTTTTTTTCTGACCAAACTAAAAGTTCAATAAAAAAACTTTACTCAATTAAAATATTTCTTTTATCATTATCAACAAGTTCAGATATTGAAATTGGATTTTCAAATTTTAACGAATTTTCCCATTTTCTGCCATTGAAAAAATCGAGTCAAATTCAAAAATTGTTATCACATAGATTTACTGCAATAGAGTATCAAAATAAGTTTTAGTTGGTGACCCTTAGTTGAAATAGTACAGGGTATCAATACTAAAAAAATATTATTCGGTTGAAAAAAGTTGGTCAACTTTAGAATGCCAAAAATTCCCTTAAAAATTAACTTTTTCAAGTATACTTTTTTGGGTACGAATAAAGTATAACTGTTCCTCTATAAAAATAATATCATCATTTTATTAAAAAGCCATTAAAGTGATAAAATCATTAATATATAGGTTTTTAAAGTGGATTTACGAAATGATAATTGCGGACGAGCCATAAATTAACTGTAATAATCCAGTGATGTATACCACATTTCCAATACACATAGATTACCCGTTGTTGTTGCATCAGAGTAATAAAGAATTTGTATTAAGCTCGCTCCTAAATCAAATCATTAGCGTGGAAAATAAAACAACGGCGATAAATACATCAAATGGATGTTATTACTTGTGTATTATGTTTCGCGTAAAGAGAACTCCAGCTTTATATTGCTTTGCCTTATCCTGTAGCCAGCCATGGCCTGGCTATTGCCATCGCATTACATAGACATTCATTCAGTACTGAGTACATGATTATAAATATTAATATTATAGTGCATCTCTTTGCGACGCATCTTAGTCTCCGCTGCGGCGCAAGATGCAATTCAATGTTACATGTATATTATAATGTAAGATGTAAGTGGATTTTTACTGGGTATTTCATTTTTCTAAAATAATCTAAAATAAAAGCTCCTTTGATATATGGCTTTACTTTTTCTTGAAGATAAAAACAATTTTCTACGATTATAGTTGGTTATTTTTTGTTCCTAGGAGTCATATTTAAGTTTCTAAGATTTAATTTTTCCACAATGAAAGAAAAAATCTTTAAAAATAATTTTGAATTTTGAAATTCTAAATTTTGGAATTTGGTCTAAGTTAAAGTAATCTTCAGATTAATCAGATTTAATAATATAATTTTTAACATCCTGTATGGATGAATAGAAGTCTCCATAAGTATCAAACGATGATCAAAATGTCTTGGAAATGTTCTCGTTATAAATTCAGCTTCTTTAATAGCGGGTATTATTTTATTATTTGCGCGTGTTCGTTCGACGGTGTCGAGTCGGTTTTTTTCTTTCCGCGAAAACTCCCATATTCTTCTCTTTGTGTGCTCGTATGGATGCCTTCTTGACACATTGTTTGCCAACCATATGGATTCATAAATAATTGCTAGTTGTTAAATAAGTAATTCTCCGGGGAAATGAAAACGAAGTAAAAGAGATAGACAGAGAGAAAACGAAGGAAAGAAAAAGATATCGGCGTATATTTGTACGACTGTGTGTATGTAAAATGCAACGTGAGACATCATCAGATTATTTCACGCATTCTTCTTGATGGTTCAATTATCATCTTCATAAAGTGCCTCAATGCACCCCAGAGTACAGTTTAACTACAGGTATCAAATTTAACTTTATGCCTTTCTTCATTAAACTTGTATTAGACTTTATTAGGCGAATCAATTACTTTATGGCCATATTTTTAATTAACGGCCTCTTAAGTAAAGGCGACCAGCGGTTAATTAGACACTTTTCTACCTTGTTGTTTTTTCGTTTTAATATTTTTTTTTTCGTGATGGCTTATGGTGTTTATGGCGCTATGAAATTATATAATTAAAAAAGTTCTCATTTTCTCTTCTGGCTTATATTAACTTTATTGAGTGTGTTAATTAAGTGATTATGAGGACTTATGTTATTTTTATAGACTTTTGGTTGCTCTTTTTTGTGAAAATTAGTTATAAAGAAATTGTGCAATTAATTAGAAAATTTTAATTACTAACTGCATGATTGCATTTTTAGTTGCTTATTTGGAAATTAAAATTTTATCCCAGGATTTTTTTTTCACCTCAGTAAAATAAAAATGTTTAAAGAAATTGATATTTTTGTGAAAACTAATTAAATGAGTCTATAATACAATTTTTGTCCAACAAAATCGGCAAATATTTGCTTAAAATTAAGCGAGCATTTCATTTACGGTAATTAATTAAATTTAAATATGCATAATTAAAACATTGTGCCAAAATTACTCTTCGCAAACGTATACATTACATCCATTGCCTATGCGATAAAGTCAAACGAAACTAATGAAAATCTCAATTGGCGTATTTTATTGGCAACGTAATCGAATAAATTATGCACTTTATGAACCTTAAAAGCGCATTCGAAAACAAATGTGACCTTTTTATTGGCCAACACAGCATCACACGCGCATTGTGCAACCTTCAATGACCTGTCTACATGTAATATTGATTGGTAACGTTTAATAAGTTAATTAATTAGCTGGTATTTGATTTGAAATTAATGAGCGGCTGGTGAGATGCAATAATGCGTTTTAATCAGACAGCTTTGTTAAAACATGCCTCCTTCGCCTTTCCACTTGCATTACAAGAAGCGAGATAAAATTCTTGCCGTTGATTGAGAGTTGCTTTTTTTGTTTGTGTGTGCGTGTGTTGCTCGCAGCTCCCTCGCATCTTCATTATTATATTGTTATAATTTCGAGTCGGCACGACGTTATTTAGATCGACATCTCGTGAGATCGTCATCTTGATTGCATTCAGAAGAGCTAAGTGGATTTATGTCCACCGAAAATTATATTCTCCGCGACTTGAAATCCCAAAATTGTTATTATTTTCTTTGAAAGCAAAGCGCTGCTAAAGTAAATGACTTCTGGCCTTTCATACTTGGCATAATATTTAGATTAAGGAACTACAGGTAGCACGTAGGAAATTAAGGTTTTATTAAAAAATAAATAAACAATTCGTTAGTAAATAATTAGTAGCATTATAAATATTGATTTTTTCCATTGTTAATGTAAATGTTTAATTTTTGTTGATGTTTTTTTAGTATTTTGTTTTTCAGTAGAAAAATATTGCAGATTTTTAATTGTTTTCGACTTGAAAAAATATTGTGATGCAATTATTCTTTCAGTTTTTTGTTTTTTTGTTTTGTTCATTCGTTGTGCGCCACTAAATGCCAATCTATATTGGATAGTTTATTTATTTATTTAATAATATACTCTTCGTTTATGGAATTTATTCCATTAAAAAATTGTTTGCATTGGAGCGCGTCCGGTGAATTTTCATTTTCGCGAATTCGTTACAAAAATAATGATTGTTGGCAGTAATTAGGAAAACAGCGTCGGTGCGCGCGACAGTAAATTATTTTTTATGTTGTTTTTTAATTAATTTTATATTGCTGTCCGCTTCGCTGATATTTTAACGAATTAATTAAACGTCGAAATTAATATTCGGAAATACGACTAAAAATAACTTAATTAGTGCATTGAAATATTCTGATTTATAATGTGCTAATACAGGGTATTTTTTTATTTATTAATTAAATTTACAAATACTCATTTAAAAAAAATTAAACCGTTATTAGTAAATAAATTAAACATTTTATTTTTTGGAAATTTGATACAAAGTATTGATTGCATTAACAAAAAGTTCTCTAAAATAAAATGTTGTTTTTATTGCAAAAAAAAAAAACAAAAATGAAATGAAAAAAAAAAACAATTGACAAATTAAAAAAAAAATTATTATATAACTATCAGTTAGTTTTCTGTAAACAATACGAGAGAGCCAACGTTAAAACACAAAATTAATAATAATAATCTTTGAGCAACAGTAAATATTACTCTAAGAGTTGCACTGGATGGAAAAAATAATTAGTTTCTACGCCAACTTTTTCCATAGCTGTTAAACAATAACAAGTTATTTATATTTATTTAAGAGAAGTCTTGACTTTCTTCCTGTAGACACGCATAAACGTATTAGTTTGGGTTTCTTTTCCTCCGTGGATGCGTATCCTAATTATAATTTCTGAATTATTATTATGGTAATGCGGTCGGTCGAGTTTGGAAAACGTAAATTGACAGCTTATGCGAGAAAAAGAGCGCTGCTTTTCGGTAATATCATATCGAGTATAACAGAGAAAAGAACACCGTGTTTTATTACCCGCTGTTTCTATATACTAACCAATTATACAGTGTCTCTCTTGACAGGTTTAATGTTAATATACACAAGAGCGGTTTGTTAATATGTAATCGCTGAGGAAATAGATGCCCGTTTAGAGAGACTGTATAATACAGGATGATTTTCTCACCATACATCTTTTTTTCTATTTTGCAATATTTTTAAACTAAATTCAATGAAAAATCAATTTTTAAAGAACATTGCTGACAATTAACATAAGCCTTTTTAAATAAAAAAAAACCCTAGCCAATTTGAAAAAATAGTGAAAATATTTTTTAAAGTAGAAAAAACATTTTTGTTTTTCAGTAAATTATCGTTATTTAAATTAATTCCACGTTTTTCTGCATACATTTTTAAATTTAAAGTGAACTTTTGCATCACCCTGTAGTTTTTAAAAGTAAAAAAGTCTCCGTTCTGTTTTAAATAGTTGCCACACGAAATTAATTTCTTTACGAAATGCGCGTTTGTCTATTGCCCTCGCTCATTGCACTAATTGAGGGCCGACGTTGCGAGAGACTCATCAATTACGCTTTTTCTTATACTATACATGTATGTATAGCATGCTTCTTCCTCTTCTTCTTCTTCTACGGCTGCTGCTGCCGATCCGTTGCTTGTGTGTTTTTTTTTCTCCTTTTCATTCACTTCTTAATCTCTGTCGGAGCGGCCGGGGCCAATTAGATAATTAATATTGTCATCCTTTTGTAATCCGGATGATTGCGGTGGAGAATAAATCGGGTCGTAAATCACCGAACTTAAATGCCCATATTAAGTTTCGTCTTCTTGACTTTTCATTCGTGATTATTATGGCCATAAACTCATTCTAATGCTAATGTAAATATATTCCTTGGGAATTTATCTTCAGATGAGATTATCTTATTATATGCGTTGTTATTGTATATGACACTTAGGTGACGCTTCTTCCTTCGACAACGCTTTTTTTAATTCTTTGCGTATAATTTAATTGGCAATTATTGTTTTTTTTTTTTTAATTTAATTTGGAAGGAAATAAAATGGTTTACCTATAGGGTAAATTACGGACCCTGAGTGGGCTTTCGTTTGAAATGCTAAGTGTTGAGAGAGACTAAAAAGTATTTACATACAATTAACATATTTTAAAAGTTGATTAAAACCATCTAAAATCATATCTTGGATAACTTTATTTATCGTCTTTGTACCTCAGGGCTTTAATTTATCGATATAATGAAAATAATGAAAGTCTACAAATTGTTCAAATTAGATTTTTTCTAATTACAAAAATTAAAAAGATCAACATTTATTTAAAAAGCCTTTATTTAAAAGTCCCAATAATAAGAATATAATTGAAGAGTGAATGGGTGCACCACTTTATTACTATATCATTTTCATTGGTGATAATTAGTAGTGAAGAAAAGTGATATTATATATTTTATTTGTTGTTGCCTTTACATTCGGACAATAAAATCGTAGAGTTTACAGCTTAACTTTGGACTCGAACACGGATTTCTGACTTGTTTTATCGTCCTGGTACTTACTTATGTTGTTCCCTTGTTTGTACGTATGTAACAAGTATTCGAGAGACACACACGCACAGAGACAGACACCTCTTTTTATTGCTGGAAATTATTTATTAGCGTTCCCCTTTTTTCATTCCATGTGCAACCATATTTACTTCTTCTTCTTCTTCATCTTGTGCGTTTACTTTTTATCCCGTCCCAATGCGTGTCCTTTTCGATTGTGTGTTGTTAGTGTGTCCTGCGTTTGCTGCATGCCATCGTTGAAGAGCGCGTCTGGTTTATTTAAATGTGTGAACTAAAAGAGTTGTACCTATTACGGGTATCAGTGGATAAATCATTTAAATGAGCTCTTGTATAAAGTGGTTCCTTCATCCATATTTAACGTGCCTGGAACAAGTATACAGAGTGTTTCGAAATTCTAATTTTTCTAGTAACAATTCAACCAGTTTTGGTTTTTAATTTAATTTCAAATTTATTGCTTAAAAAAACTGCAGCTTCTACTCGCAATAGAAAGTAATTATAGTATAAAAAATGTCTGATAACAATCAGTAAGTAGTGATAAAATTAAATTTTCTTTTATGGGGGTAGTTTTTCAACGAGATGGAATTAATATTAATTCTTTAGTATATTTCTATCTCCTTTGTTTTTTATGTCAAAATTGTGTAGATGATAAAAGACAATTTGGAAATTTTCAGTTCTGAATGAAAACTCGCAGAAATTTTTGTAATTATAAAATTTTGGTAACTATTATTGAAATATTACATGTCGAAGAAGTAATTTTTGTGAAACATCCAGTATAGTATGTTGTTTTGATACCTGCCTTGTTGTGAGCTGCCAAGAAGAAAGACTTCTTTTCCTCTTAATTTTATATACACAGATATACCTGAAAACAGGCTGACGTTTGGCTGAGGAGTTCTTCGGCCGTGTGGAAGGAAGAAAAAAGGGAGCGCGCGGTGCGGAGAACAAAAAAGCGCTTGTTAAAAGAGTCCGAGATTAAGAAAAATTTATCTACCAAATTTGTTGTGACTAACTGGACCGTGTTTATGGCCTTTATTCACTTGTTCTCCCATTAAGAGCTACATAACTCTCAACAACTTTTCGGATAAGATAACGCGTACAACACCGATTCCACCCATAGAGGTCCATGGTTGGCCAGCTGCAAAAGTTCGCACCTGGATACCAATTAAGTAAATATACAATGCATGTGCAATACAGAGTGCGAAAATGCAGTGTGCGCGAAAACACGCTCGCACCAATTAAGTTTAGAGAGGTTAATAGGTGTGTTTCATTAATAGGCTGTGTAATTGGCATGCGTGGAAGATCCTCTTTTTTTTGTTATTCGTATCAGTTAAGAGAGGGTCCTAATTAGTGGTCTCGCTCCACTCTTAATAACCATTTTAGTGAAAAGCACCTTAAATTAGATATATATTATAAAACCATTAAACAAGCTAATATATTACGGACTGGTTAACAACGAACCATCCTCGAAACGCTTATAAATATATTACGTGCCTCTTTTACCAATACACTTATAGAATATACAGGGTGTTGTGTTAATATTGAACACTTTTTTTTATAAAATAAAATATTGAGCTTTGTTTTCAAGAACTTAATAGTTTTGCTAAATAATTATTTATTTCATTTAGACATTTCTTTTACTTAAAGTTTTTGCAGTTTTGAATGTACTGTAGAAAATCACTCTTAAAGCAAAAAAATTATTTCATTTGATATATATTTTAATAATTTTTTGTAAGTAAGAATTAAGAATAATGGAATTAAGAGCAGGGGGATGAATAATGCCGACATCCTGTATGAACATATGAACATTTTTCGTGTGCGTTTTTATTTTGTTTGGTTCGTCTTCTCGCTATTAAAATTATGTTAAAAACGTCCGATGGAACGCCCCCCATAAATCTAAACTTCTTCGGACCAGAGGCGCACATAAAGAACGGAATTAAGTATACTCACTGGAAGACAAATGAAATAATTTGTTTATTCTTCATGCGGCTGCTTAAAATTGCCTTAATTTATTATTCCTATTAACTTTAATGCACGTTTTTAGCATTATTACTTTATTTTACAACCAAGGTTAAAATGTTTGTAGTTTGTTGTTACATATTTTTAGTGTTTGCCTAACTGAAGTGTTAATTGTTTGTTACAGGGATTTGGGAAGAATTTGACGCATTCTCAATGTAAGTAAAACATTCCCATTTATTATTATTATGTAACAAAAAGAAAAATAATTACTTTAAATTTAATTAATATTGAAAGAATAAATTATAACTTATTAAAAATTAATCTTTATTAAATAATTTAATGAATAGTTTTTAAAAATACCAACAGTTTAATTTGTTTCACAAAATTTTAGAATATTTATCAAATTATGAAATACGGAAAAATATAATTATTAATTTATTAAAAGATTTGATTTTTCTCAAGAAAAACTTTCAATTTCTTCATTATTACTGCATATTTGAATAAAAAAACACTCCTTAGAAAATAAAGTGTGGAGAAAAACGACTTAAATAGACATCTAAATGCAAATTCGTGGGCGTGTAGGTGATATTTACGTGTGGGTAAAAAATGCGCAATTAAAGCTGATATTTTCCTGGAAATGTATCAGATTGAGCAACATCTGCCCGAAGGGGCAGGTTCTTATTCGTTCGCACCTATTCCCAAGAACGACCTCTCCGCGTCTAATGATCGTGCCCTAATCGCGCTATGCTATTATTACCAAAGCGAAAACACGCGTACCGAACCGCTAAAATGGCCAATCCTATGTAAAAATATAGGCATATCAGAAGAGAACAAACAAGCGCATCAGTATACAGAAAAAGAATACCATTGAGGCATCGAGTATGTGCATGCATGTACGACTGCATTTCTCGAGGCCAGGTGTGTGTTCGTTTGAAGAGAGAGCCAGTTTGGGACAGTCTCGAGAGACGACTCAATTATGCGTGCGTGTGTGTGAAAACAAGAGTAGAAACAAATTCGAACGGTGTTAATAAAATAGCCGTCGTCGCGCGCCTTTGCCTTTACCTTTTATACACAAACAGCAGACATACACAAATACACACAGACAGAGTAGATGTATAGGGAATTAAAGAAAGAACGGGGCTTCGAAGCGGGCTGTGTGCTGGGCGCGAAGAGCGGGGTCCGGGGGATGCAGTATGTACGAGATGTATCGTCATCATCATTATCATCATCACGACGGCGATGATCGCATCGTCGAATTCCTTTTGCTCCGAACTCCGAACGGCAGAGCCGTGAATAAACGTGCGCTTGCATCTGTTGTTCTCTCGATATTCTTTTTTCTTTTTCTTTACTTCGTTTTTTTTTTGTACCCTCCGCCGCCGTAGATCGTAAATTATCGCCCGCCAATTGGGCCGCTCTCTTGAATTATTGGTTTTTTTACCTCATTAAATAAATTTCCTGCACCTCGGTCCTCTCTCATCCGAAGCGCTGGAAATTCAGCCGGATACCTGCATGCAAGTCGATGCAACTTTAAGCACATACAGGGCTTTTTTATTTTAATATTTACTTTCAGTTCTTTTAAAATTTCGGGAACCAGATAAATTTTAAACAGCCAACTTATTTTTAAATTTATTTTTTTATTAAAAAAAAATCCATTTAGGATAGATTAGATTTAGATTTCCTATTTACCGTTTTTAATACTTAAATTTTATTATTTCAAACAAAATCGACAATTTTCAGTTGTTTTTGGCGGAATAATTCTGGAAAAATGGAACACATTTATTTGCTGACAACAGGAGTATATTGAGCATGACATTTTGCGTTGTCTATCTAAAATATTCACAAAGTTTTCCAAAAAAATTCCAATTTATTACAACCCCTAGAACATTAACCTAACTTATTATAAATTTAACCCAACCTAACCCAACTTAAGCAGTCTAAATTCGTTTCCTCTAGAACTATTTTGATTACTTTTCGTTGCTAATTATTGTACTTAATAAGACTGAAAATACTGTCCCGTTAAACATAGAAAAAAAAAAGTGCAAAAAGTTACGCTTTCCCAAGATAATATAGAAAAATTCCCAAAAAATGGCCCTGTAGAAGCGATTTCTCGTAGGGGCCATTCCCGTTTATTTACTATGCAAATCTCTTAAAGGCATTTCATGCAAATCGGTAGGTCCATTGTGCGGTAATATCATTATTTTCGAGAATTTGCTAATATGACTTTTGTAAGAGTGCCGCCGGGCTCGTTGCACATTTTTTCTCCAAAATGCCGAGGGCCCGCTGCAGTTGTATCCATCCATAGGCAATTGCATTAAACGCACGAGTACAAGAATTACCGAAAGCATGTACCTTTTGTGCATGTATTTCGAAAGTTAATAATATTTCAGTCGCAAGCAAAAAGGAAATTGGAAATATGATACTGAGAAAAGCCAATAACAAATCGCATTAAGTCGCATGCAAATGAATCCCCTTTCGAGCTTGTCATTTGTACTTATTATCTTACACATTGTTTGTTAGTTGTCGTCCTCTTCAATAGTATAAATGTACACTCTTTATGCGAAACAGGCAATTTCGCTCGTTCCTATATTTCTTCTTTTCTTGCGCTTCCAGCAGCAGCAGCAGCCGCAGACAGTTTCTTCAGCTTCGCTTCCTTTTGCTCTAGGTGTTGTTTAGCAAGAAAAGAAAGCAGATGTCTCCGAACGGGGTTTATTGTGCTTGTGTGTATTATTTAGATCAATTTTATTATTCGACTTCTTGCACGACCTAACAGATGTGACAAAATTTAAGGGGTGAGCCTTTATATTATCATTTTTGCAAATATTCCTTAAGCGCTATAAAATGTGTATAATTTCCCATGCAATTGTCCTTCATGTCCTATGCAACAAATGAAATGGCTGTCTTGTAAAATATGCAATTTGTCTCCTGTTACATGTTGTCGTTTGCTCCAAAAAAATTAAAATTATATATGCACATTGAAAAGAATATATTTCCTTGGGAAGATAACTTGCAAATTATGAGTTGGCGCAGGTGTATAAGTAATATTTTACTTATTTGCAACTATTATTGTTAATTTTTATTGTAGTTTTTACTGTTGCGAGACCTGTTCAATAAACTTATGCCGTTATAGATAAAAACCGAAACGCTCAAACAATTGTAAGTGTAATTAAATTTAATAGACAAATTGTTTATTAAATGCTTCATTTAATGGACAGATGTCCACAAAAGAAATTGCCATAAAACCCAAAACAAATTGATATTTCGATAGATGCTAACCAATTATTATAATTAAGCAAAAATTCTGTTATATTTTGACATCCCCTCTAAACAGCATTCTTCAATAAGAACCACGTTACCACTCCATAAGAAAAAAACTTAGAGGAAAAGAGTAAAATACGATATAAATTGATTGCTTTTTTTTGTAACGACATGATTTATTTAGTGAGAACAGAACGTTAAACAAACAGATTAGGATTGAAAGTATTAACGAGAGTTATAGAAATGGTAGAGCTGGTAATATGAAAGCGGATGGTAGATTGTTAAAACGCGAGGAATCCTTTCTTTCCAATATTATAAGAAATAATTGCAGGGTCGGTGCACATTATCTTTCCAGTTAATTTTTTCATTACGTCTATGCGCTCCTTTAACGATAATAATTAGAGGTGCGCGAGCGGGTAAATTACACAAGTCGTAATAAAATTTCTACAGCTTAACGCTGTATTAGTTCGATCCTTAAACACGATAATCTACCACTAATGACATTTTCGTGTTTATATACCTATATTAACGAATGCAAGAAACTGAAAATTAAAGGCGACGCTCGAGGTGCCTTATTACCGAACGGATAATAACAGCGCGCAGATGATACATTATATAATAAACACGTACCTATATACAGAGACAAACATTTATACAGGGTGTTTTACTGTTTTTCTATTTTAGGGGTTGCTATTGCTATTTCAGATCACTTGGCTTTTTGTTCGTGTTTAGAGAAAGTAACCTTATCAAATTTCTCTAACAAAATTTCTATTAATAATGGTTTTTCATATTTTGCAACCCTTAGTACTATTGCAAGTTGTATTATAATTCTAAAAATTTAATTTTTAAATGAAAGTTTTTTTGAATTTCGTAACATTAAAGCATTTAATTTACGAGTAAATTTGAAATTAAAAAAATTGCTAAATATACAACATTTGACGAAAATGAAACAAATAAAAAGTCCCATATAGTTTTTCAACTAGAAAAAATCGTCACTAGAAGAATCACCCTGTTTATGAAAGCAAAAATACAAAGGCGAACATAACAGACGAACCGCGGCAAATTTAATAGTGACGATAATAATAGTTGTGGAATGAAAAAGAGAAAAACCATGCGCAAAATACAAAAAAAAAACATAAAAAAAAACTGAGCTTGTGCTGCGATTATATGAGCTCGCTGAAAAAGAACAACAAATGAAAAAAGGCATTAAACGTGTGTACGCACATCATCAGACACACCACGGATGAGAAGAGAAGACGAGGATGATGTCTTCGCGTGGTGGATTTCCACTTAATGACATTATATAAAGTTTTCGAGAGAGCGCCAGCGGTTCACTTGATTTTCGCGCGCCAGGAATCGTAAATAATAGCTTTAAAAAGCTAATAACTCGCTAAATTTGCCGTCGACAATCGTAAAATTTCCCAGCAATTTCACAAAATGAAGTCGTCGCACATCCTTGTGACATTAATGGGAAGAATGGAAATTAATAGACTTTACTTCTTTTCTTCAACTATACGAGTACATGACACCATATACCTTTGCCATTATAACACCTGGCTCTGGTTTCTTTCTGAATCTGCGGCTATTTGCTAACATCAGCGCTGTTTCTTTTAGGCATTGGTTATAGGTATAGATAAATGGTAGTTACATGGGTGACACTTTGGAAATTTGTTCCATTGTCGGTCAAGTGGAAAACGTTCTGGCTCTTTTCACACTCTCGACACAATCGCACGCACAATGATCGATAATAAAGACGAAAAACGCATCGGCATTATGTGCGCGCCGTTTGCCACCCCTATTCAATAAGTGTGCCTTTGGTCAGCACGATTATTATCAAATTGTTATTTTCTCTACGGCACAAACAGTTTGTATACAATGGATGCGACATACTTGAGGTCATAAATCAATTCGGTTAGTTTTCCAGCTAATAACTTACTCATTTCGCTTTTGTTGGGCATTCTATTTATTGCAGTCTCGTACGTTGTACCTACGATACATTTTACGATTTTTAGATTTTCTAGTAAATAACTAGTTTTTATTATGGGTTAATAATACAGTCATTTAATAATAAAGCGAGCAATAAAATATTTTTATGCAGCGTTAATTTTTCGTACAATTCGCATAGGAGCGAGAAATTCCGCGGCGTAATTTATTGTAAACATAAATTTGCTTCGACCGAGAGTTGATGTATTTATTAGTGGACTTTATTATTTATTCCTGTTCTGCACCCCCCATCGCGAACCTGTAAGAGAGACAGCTCTGTGATGCGCGCCATATAGGAAAATTAAACTTCCTTCAAGATTTTGACGTCTTGATAGAGGTGGTGCATATCATCATTTAAATCATCAGTCAGTCAGCATCACTTTTATAATTATCTCTTTCTCTCAACCTCAGCATATCTATATAGTCTCTCTTTGTAAACTCATTTATTAATTGTTTTTCAGGTGAGCAGTGTGCGCTCCGCTCTCTTAAAAGGCTCTCTTTCTCTCGCTGCTCTCCTCTTCGGAACGAGCGACCGAATTGATTTATGATTATAACTGTGTCTCGAACCTATTATTCGGTTCTCTCTGTAGCTATGTGCTGAAGACGAAATAACAATTTAATCGTAATTGACTGGCCAAAGGGCACACTTATTGAATTGCGGTAAAGGGGGCTGTAAAAGCAAACAAACAAATTGGTACATTCATTTCTACGGTAGAAAAACAAACGATATGTAATTTGCCTAAAATATTGTTTTTAAACAGTGGAATTTAGTCCTTTTTAATAAGTTAATAATATTTATTGTCTTTTGGTAAGGCTATCAGAGAGTAAATGAATCGTGGATCATTTTGAAATTGAATTTCTTTAGAAATGCCTTCAAATTTTGGAAATATTTTGCAATTTTAGTTAGATATCGATTTTTACTGATTTCTTGGCTGTAGTAAATTAAATAAAGAAGAAAATTCGTGGTTGAAGTAAATTCCTTAAATTTAGAACAAATTTATGTTGTCAAAACGGTGATATCAATGATAATCCTTATAAGAAATTGTTTACTAACTTTCAAAAATTTTCCTTCCATCTAACTTAACAAAAAAAGTCAGTAAAGTCTCAAGTTACTTCTAACAATTGAAGAAAATTCGAAAAATTTATTACATCAAATGTTTCAATTGAGAATCGAGAATTGGATTTTAAATGTATTAGAATTTAAAATGTATTTAAGGCATGATTAAATAATGTTAATTTTCAGTTCGTATCCGAATTTCAAATAATCAAAAAAATTATGGCTTGAAGCAATGTCTAAAATATTCTTAGGCCATTTAATATAAAACTGACGAGAGATGAGATTCCGTCAAATAGGTTGAATTAAAAAGTAATACTTTAGATCATAATTACAAATCCTTTAAGAGTTGAAATTAATTGTCTTAGTGTTATTTAATGACAAGCAAGTTTTCAACTTTTTTCGAAAAAATAAAAAAATTCATTGCTCTAATCATAGATCGATTATTCCTGTACATACTGCCTTTAAAACTCGTACTTATCTTGAAAGGCAAAGGAAATAAATAATAATTAACCATAATGATTAGATTCAGATAATAAATGTGGCTGGGGATCATAAACCAAAAATGCAGCATCTCTTTGGTATGTATATACAGAGAGATAGAGGTTACAGGCAACTCTTGCAAGTTGTTATCAGATTTATCGAGAGGAGTCGTGTTAATTATGCGTGGCGACGTGTGCGTTTAAATTATTATTTATTCTGTGCATCGGGAGTGCAAGATGAACAAAGCAAGATTCGAACGTCACTTATTATTACATTGTACCTAGGTATGGTACGTGCAGCTCGATGCACATAATATAAGAGGTGTGTTATTAAGATGCCCCCGGACACCTCCCAAAACAATAATATTTGTATTGGGTATTTCTTTCTTTGATTTATCTTCGGCATGCACGGATGGTGTATACTGATTCCAATCAGCCAAATCTTCCCCTTCGCTCCTCATTTCTTATACATCATATATTGCCTGGAACGTTCTTGGAATAGTATAACAGTGTAGGCGTTCGTATATAAACTTATAAGAAATGCTTAACTATTCGTTTATTTATTTCGGAAATTAGGTAATTTAGCATGCATCGTCGTTTCGATCGGTGCATCCATTCCGGGAATCCTTCGTTAATGATTCATAGAGCGAGTGCAGTTTGAAGTGTGGTGTGATTTCTGTGTGAGGTCCTCATCTGCATTCATCGCTCGCGTCTAGTTAACAATGGCGCCAATAATAATAAATTAGTTACCCTCACCGTTCATGACGCATTTCTTCCTTTAGGATGTAGGGCCTTAGCTGTGTCTCTCTTTTACAATGTCGCGTATAGTCGTAGCGTATATCTGATGGGCTTCGTTAACGAGAGATTTGGTGGAATTGCTTAAAATTCTCCCGGTGTTGTGTGGCATATTGAAGTTCCCACTAATAATTCCAAAGACTGTATAACTCATGACTTATTCATAGTCCACGACCAAACTTTACTGCATTATTATACAATTATTATTAATAGGAACTTTAAAAGGATTGCATTGTGATCATGCGATTTTGTGATACGAGTACGTTTAGGATTCAGCGCACTTTTTACTTACCATTTGTTTATTATATTCTATTTGTTTATGTGGTTCTATGCATATTTTGTAATTTAAATTAATCCCTCTGTCCTAAATTATGGCTTACATTTCTGATTTTATTTTATCCCAAATCATAGTATACAAATACAAATTGTCTCGATAAATTTTAATGAAAATATATATATACTTTAAAATTTTGTCCCAAATTTCATATTTTTTACATTATTAATTTAGAAGTAGGTACATAATTTACCGCAAAGACGAATTTGGTTGCAGCTTAATTAGCAGCATTGTGGCTCAGTTATTCTCCACTTTATGCTGAAGTAAGATCTTTAAACTTTTATTGCGTTGGTCATAAGTCATAATCATTCAATTCGTTGAAAATGGTTCAATCTAAAAATCTAAAAAAAAAAATGACTTAAATTACCAAGAAACCATTTTGTTACAACTTTTTCGTTAATAACTATTAAAACTGACTTTAAAGCGGTATGATGTCAATTTTACACATAATCCAAGGTAGTTAGGATGCATTTAAACGTATTCCCAGCCTTCTAGGATGAAATTTAAAAATTAAATTATTTTGATCACTTCAAAAATTAAAAATTAACGAAACGCATATTTTTAAACTCAGAATTGTCCCTGGAATCAAAAAAAAAAAAATGGAAAAAAATGGGGGTTGCTATTTAAAAATCAAAAGTTGGGGTAATTTCCGGTGAAACCGGAAGTGATGCAAAATTTAAATTTATGTGAATGAATCGGAAATGTTGTCTTATATAAGTGTACCAAGTTTAATAAAAATCGGTTGATAAATTAAAAAAACGATAGGGCTGCGCCAAAAATCGCTGTCACCCGGTGTACTACTACTTTAATTTTTGAATCTCCCAAATTATTTTCTTAACAGGTGTGATTTTGATTTTATGTTTTTTGTTCTATTTTGGGAATCTTATAGCGGTACTAGGCCGGGAAGTTCCTAGGTCTTTGGCAATCTACATAAAAGACTACATAAAAGGATGATAATTTTATTTCATTATTCACTCGGGGCGTGAAAAAAGATATAAAAAACCCTTTTCCAAAAACCAGCTGAACCCCCAACTCAAAACAACCCTTAAAACATCAAAATATTTTCAAACACCCTCTCTTCCCAGAATGAATGTAGAACTTCTTTTCAAAAAGAAAAAAAAATCCCCGTGTTATGTATTAATTAAGCTGTATTATGTGCGCAACACAATCGTCGGTAATTAATTGTGTCGAAATGTCGACTACAGCTGCTTGCGATAATTAATCTCATTAAATAATATTAAAAAGACGAAAGCAATAAATCATGAATTGTCACGAGCGAGTATTTAGTAGGTATCCAGACAAGTTTTTAGTACCTGTAGCGTTATAAATTAGAAATTAATAAGTGAAGGAAATAAAGCGCGCTGCAGAAGAGAAAAAAAGAAAGAGTGAAAGAAGAAGGAAAAAATGGAAGGCAACAACACGAAGAGCGAATATTGTAGCACCATTAACAAGCTCGGGAATCGTTTTGTCAAATTTATCTCGTCCGCCGTGGTTGTTAATAAATTTCAAGCATTTATATGGAGTGTATGTATATGTATGTATATAGACGTGCATTTACCTGAGTCCATATACACGCGTGTATATGTATAATATTCACTTCTCGCGCCTCTCGACCATTGTTTGTATACGTGAAACTCTTAGTTATTATTATAAGAACGTATTTTAAAAGGTCGATGATAAATGATTGTGCCTCGAGGATGCGTTTTTCTTCACGTATATAGACTCTCCTGCTGCCCGCACCACCGATGGCTCGCTAAGAGCCCAGCAACAGCAACAGCAACAGCCACGAGAAGAAGAAGAAGAAGAGGAAGAAGTAAATGCATTTAACTGTTGTTAAGAAGGTGTTGCGCTCAATATGGAGGTATATTAAATCAAATGAATCCACTACAAAGATATAATCTCTTGGCGTTATTATTGGATGGTTTGCGATGACAGTCGATGTGCAGAACCGAGTAACGGACGAATAAAAAGTAACCGTTGAAAAGTGTTGAAAAAATGCATGAAGAATCAAATGACCCCCATTTCGTTTTTCCTCTTTCGATGCAGCTCTAATTAATTTGGTCCGGTGTAATTGCTCGCTGTTAAATTGTAAATTAATTAATCTTCGGCACGGAGGAACAGGTTTCGAGGTTTCGAGAGGAGTGCGCCTTCTCTTTGAAAAAGACAACCAATGAAGTCTTCCAAATAGAGAAGAAAAATCCTAATTGGATTCGAATGTAAATGAACTCGGGGTTAAGTACACACACATGGGCATCTCTAAACTGCTTGTCTTCTCTTCTTGTTCTTCACGTTCCGACGATGCTCTTTCAGCATCACATCAGCTGAAAGGCTTAAGGAACGAACGGCAGAAGCAGTGGATGCTGCTGCCTGCGTCTCTCGTTAAGCGAGCGCTCGGAGAGAGACGGAGAGTGAGAAAGCCGCGGGCGATGGGCAGTTCCACTCCGGGGAATAATGATAATAATAAAATACGGCTAATTAGCAGTTAAATAAATTAAGTGCTTATTACGGGACACATTGTATTTCAACAATTAACCGGTCGTTAGTGGTATTTACCAATAAATAACTCGAACCACTCGCCTCCGGTTTGTCTCTCTCTTGCACTCGGGTGCAAAGCTGAACAGCTTTAGCGAGGAAGGAGCCCGTTCGCGCATTATTTCTTCCTCGCTCGCTATGTCTACATATACAAAATATGTGTAGTATTATAAACGACCTGTAGGTACGTACTATCTTTCAGTAGTAAATTTCAGTGCGTGCAGATGATTTAAGTCGTTGCATTATTAATCTGCGCTCGTAACGTAATTGTTTTCAGGACGCGGTAATTAATGCCGAGGAATGCGAAAAATCCACTCAACGTGCAACTATTTGCATTCTGTATTGCATCATTTACGCGCATCTACTTATTTTTTTTTTGTATACATTTTTTTATAAGAAAAAAAAATCGCATTATTAAATTGCTTTTTTTGTTTGTTTATAGAAACCTTAATTTACTTTTAATTAAAAAAAAAGGTAAATAATTAATTTGTTTGATCCTGTATAGAAGAGTAATTGAAGAATGAATGCAAAGAAAGAGAGAGAGAGAGGGAAGGGTAAAGAATTATTAAAATAAGAAGGAATAAAGGCGAACATTTACAAACAAGTATTTAAGGTGCATCGTTTCAGAAAACCATAAATAATATCTCCTTAACACCCTAAACATTGTTAGTTCTCCTTGTCTCTCGTTTAAATAAATAAATTAAACGGGGAGGCGGAAAACGCTTCGACAGGATAATAATAAGAAGAAGAGTGGAAGAACACGCACACACGAAATAAAGGTGGACCAGATGAAAGATGGTTTATTAGTATTCATACACAATTTAGCTCGTCTGATATTAACGGCCTGTTAAAAAGAATAAGAGAAAACGAGCAATAAGAGTTGAAGACGTGGCGCGAAGTCGTACGTATACAATATACGTTCGAGTATAAGAAGAGAGGAAGAAAAAAGATTTTAAATGTAAATTGTTTTCTTAGCGCCTCTCCAAGACAGGCATTTGTTTTTTACACTCGAATGCCACAGTTTAAAATGCGTGTGTAATTTATAGGTATTCGGTTTCGGGGCTATTTCGAATCGCTTGTCCGCACAGTCTGCACGCACACCCTCTTCATTATAAAGTCAATTAATAAACAAATTAGAGGGCCATTTGGGTGGAAATGAAATGCTCATTTACAGCTGCACATCCTTCGCTATATTTCTAAATGGGAGGGTAACGACTGTTTTGGTGGTAACTTTTCATACAATATCATTGACTAAAGAGTTTACATAGACGCGCAGCCTAGTGGAGAAAAGTTGGTACACGTTCTTCCATTGAGATTCCCGTTACTTTTCCATTGACCTTTTTGACCTTCCACTGAGA
>JASKGO010001255.1:0-27400 GCA_030556065.1 Holobus sp. GC000080
AATATTTTAGGTAAGTGGGGCTTTAGAGATAATTAAGAAAGCAAAAAGAAAAAATGGCCTAAGTCTAATAGTTCTCTAAAAACAGTTAACCGGCCAATTAAAAAAAACACCCTGTATTTAACGTGAAAAATCCTTTGCGAAATCAACTCCACTCGTGCTTGGATTTCAACAACGGTTGAATCGCATTCTGGATTTCCGCGGCTTAAAACTTTCTTTATGCTTATGGTAAATTTTCATCTACTTTTGTAAATATACGAATGTATAAGCAACATGTTAGTTTTACTTAGAGAGTTGCATTGTTAAAAGTATTGTTACTTTTTGTATTTATTTTATTCGTTATAGTATACTTACTAAATTGTAAATATAAAATTTTACTTTTGTTTGACAAAATTGCCATTAACTTAAAACAAAGAGTATTATTTTTTAAATTAATGTTAACTGCTACTGTTATTATTAATATTTTTTTTTGTACTTATTATGTACAAAATTAAATTAAAAATATGCTTTGTACTTATTATATAAAAGAGTTAAAAATATATATTACGTTTTACTAGAAAATGGAAAATTAAAATACGATTATCATAAAGATTTTCAATTATTAATTAATATAATGCAGATACAATCATAAAAATGGTATATTTCTTTAAATATTTTTATAATTTCATTGTTTCATTGCGATTTTATAAATTTATTACGTTTCAAGTGATATTCTAAACCTCAAAAGATTATAAACGATAATTTTACTTCTGATATCATATAATTGTAATATTTTTAATAAATGTTTATTTCCTAAAGTTTGTTTCCACGAATGAAGAATCTCCTAACGATTAATTGCATTGAAAATTACTTTTTTTGCAATTTTGATGGGTTTATTTTTTTAATTATTTTTAAAATCCAAATTTATAGTAAGAAAAAATAAATAAATTTTGTTATTTTGTTCTAGAAAATATAAAAAGTATATTATAATCATCATTTTTCATTGCAAAAAACCGAAACTTAATTAATAAAATTAATACATTTATTATATTATTATGTAATGTTTGTATAAAGTTATTGATTCAAATGAAGAATTTCATCTTAATTTATTTGCTTGTAATATATTTTTTTTTTTTTTTGTAATTGCGACCTTAAAAATTTGTTTTCATTTGTTCCGACCAAGAAATGTAAAAAAGATTGTTTGACATTAAAACGTTAATTTTTTATTAAAAAAATGAGAATTAATTAATTTAAAAAAATAATTCAAATGTTATTCTAAAACGTCTAAAGATTACCGAAACATAATTACTCCTCAGTAATTGAAATTATTTTAACTTTATTTTTAATAAAACAATTTTAAAAGAAAACAAACAAAAACCGAACCCAATCGCAATTAACAATTGTCTCGCACTGCAATATAATTCGTAAAATTCTCTGCGGAAAACTGCACATTCATGAAAATCCGCGCGTACATTTAATAACAAAAACCCACAATAGGTTTTTAATTGTGAAAGTTTCGAGCACAACGTGTACTTAAATGCATCTCTGGAAAAGTTACGGAGAATACAATGAAAAAAAAAAAAAACAGCGAGTCCTTTGTGCTCCGCGTATTAAACGCTTAATTATTAAAGTTTCCTCCAATTGAAACGTAATCTGTGGTCGTTGAAGTTATCACTGGAGCAAAATGCTTCGAAATTAAGTTTGCGCAAATAAACGTGAAAAGTTCTTCTTCGGATATGCCATGTACCGACTAAGTATAGCCAAGACTCCGCGAGGAAAAAAGTCCATAACAACAGCCAACAACAATAACATCGGAACAAAGAGAACAACGGAAGAGAAATGGCAGTGAAAACGCCCCGCGCTGTGAGAAAAAAAAACTTTTAGCGAAATCATATGCCAAGCATATAAAAACTGCGAATGCGTATGGCTGAAATCCAAGTTTTCCCTCATAAACTTCACGCAATGAAAAATTCGCAACAAATTTGCGTTTATCTCTTTTTCCATTTATTATACCTACGTATTGTTTGCGTATTCGTTGTTGCACTCACGCAAGAATAAAAATAAAAGGGCGCGTCTTTTAAATGCGAAGCCAAAGGGAACACATAAAGTATAATTCTTTAAGTATTGCTATTTTCCTTTATAGTTTTATCTTTTTATGTTTATGCTTTGATGTTTCCTTTTTTTTGTAGTGGTATGTATAAATGGAAAATCGAAACGGAATTGTAATTTTATGTGGGATGAATATTTGCTATTGTTATTGTTTCTTGATGTTTTATCAGATGATAAATCCCTCAGTGACTCTTTACTTCAATTTGCTTGTATTGTATTTTTGTTTTTTGAAATTGCGACTTTTTAATTATTTTTAATCAATTTTTGTTTCGTTTTATTTAGGAAAATATTTTTTTAAATTAAATTTATTTATTTTTACTTTTAGTTAATATGTTTTTACATTTTAAATCAAATTCAATAAAAAATGCTTTAAATAATTTATAAAAATTGTTTATTTTTGAATCTCAATTGAATTAAAAATTACTCCAAGAATTTAAGAAAAATAAAAGAACTTGATTGATAGTGAAATCAATTCTATTTCTGTATTAATTTGATTATTATTATTTTTTAATTGAATTAAATTTTAGTAAACCAAACTAGGTCTCATTGAAACTAAAAATATCTTCTCCTCAATTAAAATGTAATATATTCTTAATTGTTAGTCAAAATATGACCAATTGAGGATTTTAAATAAATTTTGTTACATTATGAGAACCATCTCTTTTTTCATTTGACATAATTAAAAGATTTTCACTTACTAAAATTTATTAGATTTTTTATACAATTTTTATGGTTAAAAGAAAACGTTTCCTTAATCTAAAATTTAAGTTATTAAGAAATCAGAATAACTTTTGTGATCAGAGATATCTTAAGAAGTAAAAAGTGATTTAAATACAATTTTTGTAACTATAATTTTTGAATATTTATGAGTTAATTGCTTGTATAAACCATTTATTTTTTACAATGTTTTCCCTTAAAATATATTATAACAGCAAAAAAAGACATTAAAATGATCAAATTAAAGACATAACTGATAAACTAAATTTAATTAAGATTACAAGTAAAAGAAAGACAACTTTCAACAAATATTTTTCGCCGAGAATTCTAATAGAATAATTAAAGATTAAAGAAAACTATTAAAAAAATATTGACAAGCTAAATATCGATTAATAAATTTCAAGAAATCTCGAGGGGAAAATTTTGCGCCGAAATTAATTTTAACTGAAATTAAAATCCAAAAACTTTTACAAGTATAGTCAGGAAAATTTTCCTTAAACCCATAAAACTTATAATAAAATCGGAAAACTTTTCCGTCCCCATCTCGGATGAATGGAGGCGATCGCGGTAAATAGAAAACAGGTTGCTGTTTGTCGTGTCAGTTCGCGATTATTAATGACCTTTTTACCGTATATCTATCATTTCGTGTTCGAGTTTGCCGGGCTTCTTGTTCGCTCGCAATCGCAACGGGGGCGGCGGACGTTCCGCAGTTCGGCGGGAGATAGCTTTTTGCTTATCATCGTCGTATCTGCACGTATATAACTGGATTTATCCGATATCGGATTTTTGGCTGCTAGATAAGAGGCAGAGACGAGCAGACAGTGCGACCGCAAAAAGCGACTCAATTTAATGCCCAAATGGGTTCTGCCTTTCTTCTTCTGCTTCTTCTGTCTCTCTGCTAGCATGTCTATCCACTCGTACATTGCGGATGCTCTATTTCTTCATTTCTTCCTTCACTTGTACTTGCCAGCTCAGAGCTCACACAAAGGAAACGAAATCAATTTGGTTTTTTTTCTAATCTAGTCTGCTCTTAAATGAAATCGTAAGTGAAGCGTGGATGTTTTAATAGGAACTCATTACGGCTCACCATTAATCGATGAAGAAGAAAACTGAGCAGAGAGTGCAGAAGACTTAATCGCTCTTTGCTTTACAGTTTTAGACTCTTTAGTGAGAATATTTTTCTTCATTATCCGTCAGTTTTTTTATTCGTTTGCTTTCAACGTTAATTAATAATTTAATTAATCCGTCTATGCTTTTTTAGTTCATTGATTTATTCATATTTTATTAATTTAATAGTTTTTATAACATTTTTTTTTCGACTAAGCAATAATTAATCATTTACGACCTACAGCAGTTATAAATATTTCATTTGTGAAAAGTTTTTAAAAACTTTTAAGAAGCTTTGTAAACAAGCTGTATAACTTTTTCACGTTGCGCTTATAAGAAGATTATAGAAGGAGACCTAGTCGAAATCGAAAAAGTCGTAAAAATTTTAGTGAGCAAGTGACGAAATTGACGAAGGCAAATTTATGCTAATTTACAGCATGTAAGACGACGACTTTTAATCAACTTTGACGTCGATTGGAAATTTATGATCGTGCCTTGTCCGAAGCATGTAAAACTTACATTTATAAAGTGTTATTATGCTAGTGCCGGTGCATTCACTATGAAATTACTATAAATAATATTCGGAGCGTCAGAAACCAGTCTCTGAAAATAGTAACAAATATTCAGAAATAACCACCGTGAAGCGGTCGTTATTTATGCAAAAATTGTGCGTTGCCGGGGTTCGGTCCCGAAAAAACGACCGGATTTTTTTGTGATTTGTTTGCGACAGATTTGGCAACAGGAGCGATTTATCATTTTGCTAATGCGATGAGTGGCAGATTTTAACCCTTTCTTTCTCCACTTTTCACTTGTTTTCCGAGCAATTTTTTTCCGTTTTTTCTCGCCACGAAACATTTATTATAGTTGCTTATTTTTATTTTGGCTAAGATTTTTTTATTCAGTTTGGTTTTCGAAAATGTTCGCTTTTGTTTTGTATAGAATATAAGCATTTTGTGTTTGTAATAGTAATAAAAATAAACCTGTTCGGTGCTTTTAGAGGTAATTTGGCCACGCATTATGCGATGATGGTTACAAAATAAAACACCTCGCAATAACAATAAAAGTTTTACGACTTTAATTAATCTACTATATTGATGCGATATGTAAAAGGAGAGACAAATAAATATGCTTGCATCATTCTTTATACAGTTACATAAATTGATATTATTTCATTTTCATTATTTTGTATTTGCATAGAGAAAAGGTTTTATAGTGATGGCTGTTTTATTTTTCAAAATATTTTCGATTTATTATTATTTTTATTTATATTTTATTTTTGATGTTAACTAATTTTTAAGGTCTCTGGTTTCCAATTATCTACTAGTATTAAAGTAACCAGCTTTTTTATTATTGAAATAATTAATTTTTCCAAAAATGTATTAAAATCCTTTTAGCAATGGTTTTTTGTTGTTTAAAAATGAGCGGCTTTAGAGCAAAAATTCGCGGGAAGTAATTATTTAATTTTTATTATACTTCTAATAATAAATTTAATCTTAATTAATAAAATTAGTGATGCCACTTATTGTTTTAGTTAACATTTTATACTATGATTTATAACAGATATTGTTTCTTCATTTAACTTTTATTTTATTAAAATTAAGGTTTGAAAATTACATTTATTCAATGAATTAACAAGATTGAACTGAAATAATCAAATAATCCATCAGTCTCTCAACAACTCAACAAAAAAGTTTTCTGATAACCAATTATGCCAAAAAATATTTTTTATAATTTTTAAATTATTTCTTGGACTTCATTGCATAGTTTTTACTTAAATTGCTAGCTAATTGCTATAAAATTTAGAATATTATAGAATTTTATGAAACAATTTTGAAATTTTGGAAAAACTTGAATTGCTCATTTACTGAGACAGAATAATAACTATTAAAACAAGGAAAAAAACGAGATTAAAAATTATGTGCATTTATGACTAATATATTTTTTTTTAATTTAAAGTTCGTCTTGCATTTATTAAAAAATATATCAAAAAATTATGATTCGCTATTTTAAGTAACATTTGCCTGCTTAACTTTGCAATTTATAAAGCAATGACATTTGGGAAAGTCGTTAAAAATTTACTTTGATCATCTAAAATTCAATTTTAATTTCAAATTTATTAAATTTTTAAACATAATTTATTTGTAATTAATTTCAAATTTTTAAAAAATTGACAAAAATGACTTTTTAAATTGCTCTAAAAAAAATCTTAATTTAGATTAAAGTAATTCTATTCACTTATATATAAAAAATATTATGAAAACTTTTATAAATAGTTAAAATAATTGTTTCTAAAGGAAAAAAATAATTAAACAAGACAAAAAAAGTTTCAATCTGTATGCTAAAACTCACTCTCAACAGTCTCAACGCAACCTTTGCAAATCGTAAGAGGAAAAAAAAAGCAATTAAGTAATAAAACAGAAGCCGGTGGTGAGAGAGAGCAGAAAAAGAGCGTCAGCAGATTAATTAGAGACAAATGATATACGAGCAAATACTATAATGAAGCTCGAAGCGTTCGTTGTTATTTTTCACATAATTTGCATCAATTTATTACGTTTTGCGTGCGTCCATTGAATGCATATAAAAATGGTAATTAATAATACGCAAATGACGTCAATACAAATAATATAAAAATATAATTATTTCATTGGATGCAATTACATCCTTGCCGTTGCAAGCAATCGAGTGAACCGCACTCGAAAGGATATGGCTTAACAATTATTGCATTGCTCATGCACGTACATCATATACATTCGTATTGCTCGCATAGTAGTAAAGCGCACGTATGGGATTTCGGTCAATTTCATTGCTCATTTGCATTCATTCGCAAAAACTGCAAATTGTTTTTACTCCGCTCGGTACGTACTGCTTTAGCTGCTGCTTGTAGGTACATTACCATTTACTGGCCGATGACGTCAATCACATTATCCTGCAGAGAAACGTAGTAAACTTGTACAATGTTATTTTCCTTGATTCCTTTCTGTATTACAGAAAGTTGTATTCCTTTAAAGAAATAAACAAATTCTAGTTTAAGTATTTTCTTAATTGCCGTTTTCGCTCTTTGCATAAATTATTTCAAAGACTAATTAGTATAAATTAGTTGTCAAGCTTGCCTTCCTTTTTGAAATGTGTCCACGGCGAGTGTTTAAAATTTTGTTGGCAAATCGATTAATTAATTAATTTTTGGCGAACGGTTTTTTTTTTCATTCTTTTTGGTATTAATGAAAAAGTAAAAAAAAATAAAAATGCGCGCTCTCGGATCTCTCAGATCGTTGTGACGTTCGACCGAAAAATATAATAACTATAATTCGGTCAAGGATTAGCACTATTACTATTCAATTCAAATTTCAATAACACATTTCAGTGTTTGTATTTACAGCAGACGTCACTTGCTTAGATGTACATACTATTCATGTCGGTATATAATAATATATATATATATTTCAGCGAGTCAGAGGCGCACAATCGATAAGTGCTCAAAAGATTAAACTTAATTGGAAAACGTTTTTCCTGTCCCTGAAATTGTTACCTTTAATATTACGTTTTTTTTCCTCCGGAGGATAAGAATATTTCTCGAGCAGAAAATCGACATTTTCAAAGGAGAAAGTTACGCACCGCTTGCTTTATCCCCCGCCGGTCCCTTTCTTCTGTTCTTCTTTCCCCAAGGAAAGCCACGGCTTTTTCACAATTATCATTTCCTAAAAATCATTTCATTTTTCTGCTCTTGCGAATGGTAAAATTAATTAATGTTTGCTTTTGAAGGTATTTATTTTGTTTTTGTTTTGTAATTACTGTTCCTTTTATAACAATTTTGTTATTTTTAGAAGATTATTACGATGCAATTCTATAGATCTTTTATATACATATATTTAAAATTTTAAATGAAAGGTTTAAGATTTTTATTTTTAAGCATTTAGTTTCAATGGTTTAGGATTAAATATTTTCTCATCCAGGTTTTCGGTTATAGAAACTTTTTTAATCGATCCAAGCGAACCACAATTTTATGGAAAAGGTATTTTTTTAAAGTATTTTTCAATGGTTTTGTCTAAAAGTTTTTTTCAGTTATTTATCTTAAAAGTTTATTATTTTCTTATTGATTTAACCCCTTCATGTTCTCTTTCAACACCCTTTTCCTGTTATTATTAGAAATTGTTGTTAATTGACTTTTTAAGGGAAAAATAGAACTGAAATATATTAAAATTGATGTTTATGTTTAGTTTATAGACAAAATAAATTTGAATATAAAAAATTTCTATAGAATTCAGTTTTTTGTTTTTAAATTAAAGAATTTTAAATATTTTTGTCACTTTAGGATTAAAACAAAAAGACTTCAATATACTTTTTTAATATTTAATCAAATTCATAGTTTTTCTACTAAAATTTATTTAAAAAATCGTGAAAATACATATTCAATTGAAAATAATATTTTTTAGTAAGTCAAATTCAAATTGCAATTGAATTTATTAATAGAATCCTTTTAAAATCGATTCGAAGCATAAGGCATTTGAAAAGAATGATTTTTATTTGCTGTTTATAAATTATTATCGTATTTTTTTTTTAATTATTTTTTCTTTTTATATTTGGCCAATTTATTTTGATCAATTGAAGTAATATTTTTTTAAATAAATTTTAAGAAGACAAATTAAAACATAATTTTTGGAAAAAAAAAATTGTTTCTTTATGAACTTACAATAAAACATAAATATTTTAAATAATCTCAATAATTTTAATCAAGTTAAACTTAAATTTTGGTTTTTAAAATTGAAAGAAATCTGATTATTTGGATTTGAATTTTTAGAATTAAAATTTATAATATCATAAGTTTGTAAAAAAAATCAGTTTTCGGTGTTTTTATATTTTTTAGCAGGAAATTTTCATTTGTTTCTATGAAAAAAAACTTTTTTTTATTCAAATAAAATTTACAAAAATCACCAAAACTTAAATTTTTATTGCAAAGCATTATTTTTGCGGCGAAAACAAATGAAACTGCAATTGATTATTATTTAATTAAAACCAAATATGTGTAATTAGCGAAACTGAAATTGCAAATAGGGAAGCACAGAGAGCGCACAAAATGGAATCTCCGATAATGCAAATACTGTGTTTTCGCCAGTGGTAGCGACGTAATCGTCGAAACGACATTAAATAATATTTACCAATCTATTTTTAATTACGACAAGCACATCGAGGAATTCGATAATAAATTAGTCACGGCTTATTAATTATGCACTTAGCCAAAATATCCTCATATAATTATAGCTGTATATGGATCGGACCCGCTGTGACATCATTTTCAACCGTCGATTCGATTCGATAATTTACTGTTTCGGGCGCTTGTAATCATAATTTATGAACTCGAACTAGAAAGAATATTGTTTAACGAAATTTCCAAACAGCAGAAGTGCAACACATAATTTTAAAGGCTGGCGAGTAAATATTTGCCGCTCGTGTACCTTGAATGAAGAAGTAAAATGCTTCTATTTTTAACGCACAAGTAAATATAAAAGCGTCAGTCCGTTCCTCCGGCTCCGCCACGCACCCAAAATGAGTTGTGCAATCGAAGAAAATGTTTAATTACATTGTTTTGTAAATGGTTCGAGCATATCGATCGTGTGTGTGGGTCGAATTATTAATTTTTAATTAACCGCGATTTCGAAAACAAATTGCTCGTTAATTTTACGAGCTGTTGCTTAAATTTATTTCGCCTTTTCCTTCAATCCTTACAATAATATATTAACGCTGATCTTCTGACATGTTTATTGCGCGTTCCGTACGAAAAAGAACGCGCTAGAATAAAAATTTTATAGTTTCGCTTCGAGGTTACAAAGTTTTTCGGAAAAGCGACGACATAATAACTATTCTTTCGAAGAGTTATTGCATTTCATAAACGCTCGCAAATCAATCTAAAAGTAGCGCAATATTTAGGTGTTAATTATATTTGATTTTTTATTTATTTATTTAGAGCGCGCGATAATTAAAAGAAGTAAATTGGGTTTTAATTTATTATCATTGTGTGGCTTTGTGCTATCCATAATTTGTCTATAATGAACTCGTAAATCATCCAAGCACGCTTACTTGGAGCAAACTTCGAATAAGAGGCATTAAAGAGCCAAATTGTCCACTAATTGAACGCTCCGGATAATAAAATTTTAGATTTATTGCTCGGATTTATGTAATATACGCTCGCCACACAGAACTTAAACACTTAAACACTTTTATCTAGTTTTTAATTACTGACTTTTTCCCACTCTTTCCGAAAATATCTATAAGGTTAAGGTCGCGAAACTTTATGAATCTTTATAAATTAGTTTATCTATTATTCGCGATTGAGCATTTGTCTAAAAGTCTGTAATTATTATTGTTTTTGTTTCGAACAAAAAGGATCGATTACGCAATAAAACACTTCGAAGTTTTTAATGATATTGGGAAAGGGTTCGCTGATAATGCTGCAGGTGAACTGATAAAGTAATTGAGATTTAATCGGCAATCAGAGCTAATTATGATAATTAATATCAAGTTACGAAACGGTTTAGTGTTTCATTTGAAGTGTTCTATAAATTTTTTGTTAGTTTTTGTTTATTATGATAAAATAAAAGAGTATTAAGTAATATTTAATATCCATTGATTTATGAAAAATGGCTTTTTATGGTGATTGTTTATTCCATTAAAATGAAAAGCTCAAGTAATTAATTATTTAAATTTTTGAATGGATTTAGTTTTATAATATTTTCTGTTATTTGTTTATTTATTTGCTGCGACTATAATCCACTATAAGCCCTAGTTTTATTTTTATTTGAAAAGCTTTTTTGCGTACGGTCGATAAAATCTCTTTATTGGTATTTGCTTTGGATTACTTTAAATAATTATTAAATAACTAATCCTAAATTTGATGGATTTTGAAATTAAATTTTTATTTATAAAACAATTTGATAGGTTTTATTCAAAGAGGAAAAAAGTTATGATGATGGAATTAAATGGTCATTGTCAATCATTTAAGAATTATTTAATTTAACTATTGAAACCATTTATTATTTATTATATTTATTATTTATTAGTTTTATTATATTAGTTATCATTTAGCTTCAAATTTAATTAACAAAAAAATGGGTTATAAATAAAAGTATGGGACAGCACTAAAATCAGTTATACTATTTCATTAATAAAAATAATTAAGCTTATATTAATTTACAACGTATTTTATATTAAACAATTTTATAGTTAATAAATTACTTAAAATTATTATTATGCCAAAGTTAATTAGAAAATGAAAGTCATAAATATAAAACGAAATGCCGTTTTTTTAAATAACCATGAGAATATTTGCAAAATTGCCTTTTTATCTCAATCTAACAAAATTAAGAAGAGGATATATTGTCCTGGAGGGATGCTTTTTTATTTTATTTGTAAAACATACATTTTCATAGATAATTAAAATGTATTTAATTTAACTAACAAATTTGAACATAATACCTAAATAAAATTATACTTCAAAAGCACAACTTCAATTCAATTAATCAAAACAACTGCATTCAACTTTAAAACCTAATAAATTTAATTTATTATTAAATTAAAACATATTTATGCAAATTTACAAAAAAAAAAATCATTAAAAATGTAATTGTTAAGGTGGACGTAAGCATTTAAAGACAAAAAGCCCAAAAGGATTCAGGATATTCAAGCCTTTATCCAGTACTACTACTCGTACTGTAACTAAAATTCGGTGTTACTAGTAGTAAGTAGTAGAGTTTGATAGGTATTCATATACAACGCGGGTGGCATAAGCTAAGCATAGGCATAGGCACTATAGGCAGGCAGTCATAGGAGAGCCCACTCTCGCACCGGGTCTTAGCCAGCGGTAGTGTTACATACGCAACAGCAAAGACCGCGCGCGTCTAGAGTGCGATCGAAGCGCACACGGTCGCGGCAGCAGCAGAGCCGGAGCAGTGTCGTTTTGTGCCGGTCGGGGGCCGTGGGATCAGCGCGCGCACACCCCCGATCATCGTCGTTCACCTCGTCTGCTGCGCTTCGTTCGGCGTCCGAAGGCGGGCGAGGAGCGAAAATTGGGCCTCTCCGCTCTCTGCATCGGTCGGTCCAACGATCGTCGCCGTCACTGCATACTCCGGCTTACTGCTTGCTGGCAAGCAACCGACCCGAACGCTGAACAGCCGAAAGCAGCGACTCAGCGAGCGAACCAAACCAAACGCCGTCCGTCCGAGCCAGGCGACGCATAGTTCCTTGTCGTGTGTCGTCATCGGAGTACGTCGTCTCCTCTAATACACAAGGCGATCGCTCACGTTATTCACGGTGTTCGCGTCGTACAAGGAACTGCTTGCTATTTGCGGCCAGTACAAATACTAAATAAAATAGAGAAAGTTGTCAGCTTTTCGGCTACGTGGTGAGCGTGGTAATTTGGCTGACTGAAAGGGCCGAATCGCGACACACCCCAGCCTGCATTATTATCGTGCGTTTGGCTCGTGGTTGTTTAAAGAGCGCCCCGCCGCCGGAAAAGCGTAAATCAAAGTTTTATCTAAGTAGTGCAACGATCTGGTGTGTGCATCCATCCACAGAGTGTGTCTTCGCTTTTTTTTCCTCCCGTTGTTCGCCTAGCTATTCACTCCTCCGGTCTGTGTCGGTGCTCTCTCGCTTGCTACTTGTGCGTAGTTCAAAGTGTGCGAGCTCTGCCATTAAAGTGAGGTTTACTTAACGCTGGTGCTACTTAGCTAATTATTTAGCTATATTTCATGGAAGCGGGTCGTTTACGGCCCGAGCCACCGGGTTTTACAATCAGTCAAGCTGGAACTCATGGAATTAGAAAACATTGTCGCCAATACTGTTTATCTAAAAGCGAGAGAGGGTAAGGATTCCTCAAAGGATTCACTTTCATCCTTTATTTTTTCCCTTTCTTATTTTTATTTATTTAACTATTTTCAAGATAAATTAGTTACTCATTTGTTTAAGTAGTTATTACTAATGGAAATAATATGACAAATTCAGTTACAATTGTCGATTTTCTTAAAGAAATTCTTGATGCACCTGTTTTTGTTGTGGTTTAGTGTATGCAACCAAAAATCCTTATGTTCCTTGCCGTATTAATTGTTAATTACATTTTTAAACAACCATTGTTTTTTTGATTGCAATTTGAGCCATTTTTAAGTCCTAAATTTTTTTTAATAAAATTGCGAGTCCTTTAAGGATAATTTTCCAGGACTAATAAAAGAAAGTAAAAAGTACAAATAATTTTTGTTTTATTTTTTTCATAATTTAAATTTTGATAGAAAAATATGAAATATTAGGATTTATTATATTTCATTAGTTGAAAAATGTTTTTCGAAAAAAAAATTAAAAACCATATAATTAATATAAATTGAGCATATTGCGAAAATGTATTAAATTATTTATTATCATTAAAGTATTATTATTTCCGATGTGGGCATGTAAGGAATAATTTTGCGATAAATCTTATCATTTATCTTAAAATTGCAATATAAAAGCTATTTTAATTTCTGCTTTTTATTATACTCTATAGTAAGCAGTCTATATCTCAATATAAACTATCGATTATATATTTTTTTATTTATATCTCTACTCTATTGCTATTTCTCATTGTTAATTTTCCTGGAACGCTTTTATATTTAATTTCAAAACAGCAATTGAAATACTCTATAATATTTAGTAATAGCAGCCAATAAAAGATTCATTCTACAAAAAAGTTTTGTTATAATTTTTGAAATTAGTTTCTTAATTTAAAAAGTTTCAAAAGTTTTATTAAAAAACATTTTTTGGCAAAAATATATTATATAATTTTTGATTGGTAACTTTTTGAATTAAAACTAATTTTTAAATAAAAGAACTTTGTAATTAAAAAAAAAAACAGATATAAGAAATCAAATAATTCATACTAATATTCTAAGTTCTTAATCATTTTTCTAGAAATTGAATAAATTTCAATAACTTTAATTCTGTTTTATGATATAAAAGTGTATTTGGCAAGTCAATTTTTATTTAAGTTGTACTTTGTAGGTAAAGTTCTAAAACTTGAATATCCCAAAACGGTTTTTCTTGCTTTTTCTTGCTAAAAAAACTGTTTGAAACTTTTTTCCTGCTATACTTCTTTTCTTGGAACATCATTGTTATATTCTCATTGTAGTTTAAAGAATTTTTATAAATATTTTATTTTTTATTACATCCGTTAACTATTTGTAAAGAAAGCAGTAAAAATGTTTCCTTTTTTCATTCATTTTTTTAATTGATTATTTTAAACTTTTGTATTAAAATTAATTAATTTAATTGTTAACTAATTTACTAGTTAATAGTAAATTAACTCCTTAGTTTAACCCGAAAGCAATTTAAAAATGAAAATCCTTAATTCAAATTTTAAACAATAGACCCACAAAACAAACTTTTTTAAGTTTTTCCAACCTAACAAAAATTTAATTTTGTTATTTTATATATTAAATTCCAAAATAAATCAAATAGAAAAAATAATAAAAAACTTTTGATGTATTGTTGTAGGTGGTTCCGATAGTAATAAAGGCAAAAGTAAAAAGTGGCGAAAAATCCTCCAATTTCCTCACATTTCGCAATGCATTGAGCTCATAAACACTTTAGGTAACTATTACTCTTTTTCGCATACGTACCTATATCGTTCAGAAACGAAAATCGAAAGACCCCCAATTAATTACAGATATTAGGTACGAATATGTAGTGGACCAGCAGCCAATCGGCAAGCTACTCTTCAAGCAATGGTGCGAATCGAAAGGACAAGAGTACAATCGTTGCCTGAAATTCCTGGAGGCGACCGAGCGGTATGAGGTGGAAACGGACGAGGCCCGAGTGGAATTGGCCGAGATCATCAAGCAGGAGTTCATGGGCGGCAAAATGGGCGAAGAGTGCTTATCATTCCCAGAACTGGGCCTGCAATTATCCGCTGCCAGCGATAAGCTGACCAACGGGCACAAGGACCTGTTCGCTCCTTGCGTGCAAGCCGTCAAAGCGTGTCTTGCCCACGAGCCCTTCAGAGAGTTCACCAGGTCCATGTACTTCCATCGGTATCTGCAGTGGAAATGGCTGGAAATGCAACCGGTCACTTACAAGACATTCCGGATGTATCGCGTCCTTGGCAAGGGTGGTTTCGGAGAAGTGTGCGCTTGCCAGGTAAGTTTTACTTCGATCTTTTCTCTCTTTTCGAGATTGTTTGTGTGCCAAGAGCCAAGCCGAAGCCGAACTACCGATGCATCGATCTATCGGTTCTTCCGACACACGAAAAATTCTCGATGTGCGGCCGCTTTCTTTGCTTTTCAATCAATATCTGGCGGATTTGTGTGCTTTACTTCGAACTCTTCTTCTTTCGCCAAGTTTATCGGAGTCAGAATGGAGCAGTTTTTATTAAAACGTTGGAAATTGTATTTTTTCTAATGGAAAACACTCAAAAGTAATGGATTTGTCGAGGCAGAATATTCTGTTATTGAATTTCGATTGATATCTATTGAATTTCGTTTCAATTTTGTTTTATTTAAGTAATGATATTAAAATATTGATTCGTCTGCAGTTTATTCCAAAGTATTTCAGACTTTTTTTCTTTACTTTTCATTTGATTTATCTGATTAGGTGAATATTACCACAATGCTTTGAATTTATGTACTCTAAAGTTGATTGCAAGAATCTGAAGTATTTGTTATTTGAAAAATTACAGAATATTAAGTGATATATAAAGATCCCGTATCGTTGCTATGCATAAAAATATGACATTTTTTATGAAAAATTATTCAAATGATTATTCACTCGATAGAAAGTAAAATTATTAAATAAAGTTTGCAAATTATTACAATATTAAATATTGTTAGCTGATTTAAAAGATGCTAAGTAGTCAAATTATTTTTTTGATTATAAAATGTAATTATAGAAATTCAAATTTTTTTTTTCAAATTTATTCATTAAATGAAATCAAGCATATAGGTACAATAAACAATTTACAAATGATTAAAATTATTATAAAATTCGCTTACCCCTCTAGACATTTAATAAAGAAAATTTTAATTAAAATGGTTCGTAAATTGAAAGTAATAATACATTATTATTCAAAATGACTTACAGTACTTTTACGGTACCAAATCTGCTTTTCTCTTTCTTAAAAATTTTCTGGACCAATAAATTTAAATTTATAAAATTGAAAAAGAAATCTATTTTATAAAAAAAAAGCTTAGAAAACTTTTTCACTAAAAAAATTAATAAAATACATATCTTATTTTGATAACGAGCAATTAAAAATATAATTGATGTTTAACTTGCATAATATCAGTTTATATGTGTTATTTATAAATAATGAATTTATTTATTTATTAAACTTCATATCAAAAGCTTACTGGTAACTTTGTAAAACATCAAATGATCAAAGTGAATCCCAAGAAATTGAATATTACACTCGTCCGAATGTTTCCAAAATTACCAACTATGTGTAATAACTATTTATAATAACAATTTGTTCGTTAAAGTTAGTTAAAAGCAGAAGCCATACAATCAAAAATTAAATATGATTGTATATTTTTTTTGTGTATTTAAAATGTTAAAGGGTAAACATTTTTTCATCTATTTGTAGAGAAAATATTGGATTTTTGAATTGTTCAATTGTAAATTGAAAAACAAAAGTCTCAATGTTAATACAAAACGTAATTAATAATTTATTATAAATTCCTTTAAGGGGATTTTCGGGAAGAAGGAAAATCAACGAAAAGCTCGAATTTTCAATTGAGTTCGGTTTTAATTTTCTTGCATGTGCGTGCGTGTACGTGTTTGTTTGTGGCAGTGCATATGAATAGAAGGAGCGAACAGGATCAGAAAGGATTTCCATGGTAATCTAATTCCTCTATTATTTCTTGTCGTTTGCAAAGGCAGGATTTGTCGTCTAATGATAATAACTTTTGTGCACAAAGCCGCTCGCGCTCATTGTTAATAACAATCTTCGGCTTCGATTTAATTAAACTTATAATACGAATACATACTAGTATACTATATACACGCAACGTAAATATTTTATCTCGATTTATTCAACCTTGACGACTAAAGGAAATGTTAGTTGGTATATGCACATTGTTTCCATGACGAATAAAATACCACTACAGCATATTTAATTTCTTTAGTGTCAATAGAGAAACAAAATACTTGTTGAAAGTGTCTGTGTGTGTTATTAATTAAGTGATTATAAAAAAGTTTGCTTTTGTTTTCATCAAACATGATATCATTTTTCTATTTTTGTTGTTGTAATTTTAACTTTTCTAATATGTTTAGATTGCTTTTTGATTAAATTAGAAAGCAAAAATGGTAATTTTCAGTTGGTTTGTAGCTGTAGTAAAGTTTTAATTAAATTTTGATTTAAAATGCAATGACGTTACATTAAAATTAAATGGAAAACTGCAAAATAATCCTTGTGGTCTGCTAAAAGCATCCATAACTTTTGCATTTTGTTAAAAGTCAATGTAACTCCTTTATTCAATAAAAAGTTTTCAAATTTATTATGCAATCGATGTTCTAAGGACTAAATATATAATTTATTGAATTTATTATAGAAATTAAAATTGTTGCATTTAAAATTTACGGAAAAGTTGCAAAACACCCTTCCGGTAGGGTAAAATCATTTTGCAAAAATCAAACTTTTGCAGTTATTAAATAAATATTTCGCATTATTTATTAAAACGATTACCTAAGCATTTTTTAAATTTACCAAAATTCGATTCATTATAACTTATTTTTAATTTTTTAAAGTTTATGCTGAAAATGAAGTCACTGCAACGTAAAAAACTATAGTTGTAATAAAAATTAATGGATAAAAATTGCAGAACATCCCTTATGGCCTCTTAAAGTGATTCTTAGCTCTTCAAATTGCAAACTTTTCACCATATTTAATAAAACATTTTAATATTTTTAAAATTTGTGAAAAGTTCTGTGGTTTAAGATCTTAATAAATAACTAATTAGTAATAATATAGTAATTGCCATATTAAAAATTAATGAAAACTTAAAAACGTAAACTATACAGCAATCTCCATAAATTCAATTAATTTTTAGAATCCTAAATCATTCAAAATGAAATAATTAATTAAACGTTAATATTTCAAATAATTAATCAAACCTTTAAGCTTTTTTTGTTTTCACAAAACTCAATTAAATAAAAAACAACATAAAGCTTGTGAAAATAATTCATGTGCATCTGTATATCTTTTCGCTTTATGAATTTCATCAAACGGCCATATTTCTCCTGGAATGAAGGCATAACCGTTCGATGTTGTTGTTGTCGGGGGTAATTTGTTGATTTATTTCGCTTTAATTCTGCTCCATTGCAAAGTTGGTTTTGTGGGCTGCTGTCGGTACGCTGGAAATATAAAAAAAAAATGAAGAGAGAAACGCGTTGAACTCGCAGCGAAAAACATATTCAGGATTTGTCGTATACATCGTAAATTCATCGGTCTCTGCCTCCATGCATAGTCCGTACCTATTCATTGTACCCCGCCGCCACCGGTGGCTGCTCCGGATATTTATCGTCGCATTTACCACTGGCAATCTCATCATAACAGCATCGAGGCGAATCGATTACACATAAAATCACCCTATAAACGTTTTACTTTCTTCGTTTATGCCGGTTTCCTTTCTGCTTTACCTGCTCAATGAATTCTGTGATCTTCGATCACTACCCGGTATATTGTGTTCGTTCATTTTGAATTAAGCAGTACTTGCTTTTCCTCTACAAAACACACTCAACGCATAAATTTTAATGTAAATGTTAATGTCGAATGCGGCACAGGTTCCATTAAACTTGATTAAGCGGCATTGTAGTGTGTGGTGGTTGTTCCACGGGAGCATCCTGATCCTGAACATAGTTACTTTAAGGGTAGGGTACGTAATTTAATTGACCCAAATTATATGTTTTGCTATCGAATATGTAGTATATTGAAAATGGAAACAAAATAATAATAATGAAGTTATCTTATGTAATATAATTAAAAGAATTAAAAACATTTTTTATTTATTTATTGCCTCTATTATTATTGCTCCATTGTTAAATATGAAAAAGAACTTCCTAAAAAAATATATAGCTAAAAAATATCTGTCAAAAGCATTAATTAAAAACTGCCCACTTTTAGCTGTGGGAAATTCAATAAAAAAATTCCATTGAAATATTGCGCTTTGTATTCCATTCGCATCATTTTTTGTGCCCTTAAATTGATTAAAATTTTTAGCAAAAAAAGAAATGCGCAAAAATATGCTTGCATTTAAAAGCTAATTACGCTGAAAATAAATTCAAAAACATAAGCATTTCGAAATAAAAAGAATTTGAATAACAAATTCTCCGCTTTGTATATATCCACATAAAACCCCTCTCAACAAGAACAGGAAAAAATCGACAGAAAGTTCTCAATGTTTATGTATAGCGAATTAAAAGGATGCCCGAGCGAAAGAACCAGCCATTGGGCCTTCCTTAATTACAATAATAAGGCGTCCCATACATTAAGAAGGGTAGCTTAAGCGAATTATCATTTAACGATCGTCCCGCTACACATGCAATGAACCTTTATGAATACCCGATGGTTTTTCGTAATTACGGAAACAAACTAATTTCGTCTATCTCTTAACTACCACTGTGGCAACGGAGTGCAGACCCAGGGATGGAAAACTTGGTTAGTACTTAGTTTCATTTTCTTTCTCAGTATGTGGATGCCTAGAGGGCTAGAGGGGGGCACTGGTATGTATGGCTGGATGAATGTGAATGGGGGGGGTGCAATTGCTCCCCATGCTATGCTTTCGGAGTCTGTTAACGAACCCAAGTGTGGTAAGGGTTGATCAAAGTTGTAGTAATTCAATTTCGTTGGAAAAATAACGAGAAAATGTATGTTGTTAAAAGGAAACCCTAGATTGGTGGATAATGGGTGCAGAACAAGGGTGTAGTTTCGTAATTATATCTCAATAAGCTAAATGTCTGTCTAGAATAACAAATTTCCCATGTTTGGGTCTACTGTTGTTTTCTTTTTTTCGCTTTTTGTTCAGTTTACCATCGATTGAATTAATATTCCTGAAAGTATTTTTCTTTGAATTTTGAATGTTGATGATTTATTTTTGATTACTGTACTTTGACATTTTAATTTGTTGTGGTTTTTTAGATTTTTTTATTATTCATTAAAAAACTGCTTATTTTTGTTGCCCAAAACTTAATAAAACTTTTTCTGTCTCATTAATAGTTTTGTTCAGAATCAATTTAAAAAAAGGTCCATATTTGCTACCAAAATCTAAATAAATAAAAATTTTATTTTATTTTATTTATTTGTTAATGGTTAATTTCATCTATTCCTAAACGTTATTTTTATCCTTCAATTGTAAGGATGAGCATTTAAATGAAATTTAATTAAGAAAGTATTTGCCCATTTGTTTATAATGTTGATTAAATGACTTTAAAGAGGCAATACGTAATTTATTACCAAAGAAAGTGGCATTTGAAGAAAATGACGTAAATAAATGCTGAAAGCCGGTACTGTTGATTGAAGAGCTTTAAAGATATTGAATATACTTTTATACATAATTTCCCAGTTAAGAAAATGTAATTTTCTGAGTTAATTTTTTGCTGTTTGATTAATAGTTCTGTTGTCTAATACCAGTGAAAACAAACTCTTCCTACAAATTAAAAAAAAAACTCCATTTAATTTTTGTAAATAGAAATATTTTTTATTTTGTTCTAAAGTTCGGTTTTTGCGTTGAAATTCTAAAGATGAGCATTCCGTCTTTGACAATTTTAATTAAGAAATTTAATGTGTTTGGCCATTACTTTTAATGATAATTAAATGACTTTAAAGGCAATACGCAATACGTTAATAAAGAAAGTGGCAATTAAAGAAAATGACGTAAACGGCAACGGAAAACAAAACATTTATTGATTGAAAAGCCAAAGAAATTTATTAAAACAATTTCCGCATTTATATTTATTATTTAAAGGGTAAATAAATTTAGAAATAAAAAAAATCTGCTTTTATTTAAAGGTAAGAGCGACTGGGAAAATGTACGCTTGCAAAAAATTGGAAAAGAAGCGCATAAAGAAGCGAAAAGGCGAAGCGATGGTCCTAATAGAGAAGCAGATCTTGCAGAAGATCAACTCGAGATTTGTGGTTAATCTGGCCTACTCTTACGAGACTAAAGACGCTTTATGTTTAGTGCTAACGATCATGAACGGGGGTGACTTAAAGTTTCACATATACAACATGGGCGGTGACCCGGGTCTGGATATCAACAGGGCGCGTTTTTATGCCGCCGAAGTCGTCTGCGGCTTGGACCATCTTCATCAACAGGTGTGCACATACAGAACCAATCTTACTATAAATTGCCCCCCTATAAAAAACGATTCCATAACATTCGACAGTTTTATGTTGTTGTCTTTCGATGATCGTTTCAGGGAATAGTTTATAGGGACTGCAAACCGGAAAACATTCTGTTGGACGATGCTGGACACGTGCGCATTTCCGATTTGGGCTTGGCAGTTGAAATACCTGAAGGCGATACTGTGCGTGGGCGAGTGGGCACTGTTGGATATATGGGTAAGTAATTTTTTTTCCTGTTTTTTTTTTCTTTCGATTTTCGCTTTTCTGTTGTTTTAATTATTTGTTTTTAAAACTGCATTATTTTAACTTAACCCGAGGGTGTTTTATTTGTTATTTTTACTTTTTTCAAATTATCCTATTTATTTTTATTTCAATTTTTTTTTACAAAAAATTTTAATAAAAGTTTAACATAATGTTTTTTTTTTTTAATAAATTAAAGCACCTGAAGTGATCGACAACGAAAAGTACACGTTCAGTCCGGACTGGTTCAGCTTCGGATGTCTGCTGTATGAAATGATAGAGGGACAGGCGCCGTTCCGCGCGCGAAAAGAAAAAGTGAAACGCGAAGAAGTTGATAGACGCGTGAAAAGCGAACCGGAAAAGTATTCGAGCAAGTTCAGCGAAGATGCGAAGTCGTTGTGCCAACAGTTATTAGCCAAGTCGCCGATGCAGCGACTCGGGGGCAAAGCGGGCCGTTTAGGGGCGCAGCAAGTGAAACAGGTTCCTTTTTTCCAATCGATCCACTGGAGGCGGCTGGAAGCTGGAATGGTCGAGCCACCCTTCGTTCCAGATGTAAGTACATATTATACATCCTTAATATTTACATTCCTTCTGTTAATATTAGCTTTATTCGATGTTTATTTTTGTCGCGGTATTTTTATTGTTATTTTATTCTCCAACTTAGAAGACACATAGCGAATTTTATAAATTCGCCGCTGCATTTTTATTCTTTATTAGTTTTTAATACAATTATAATTAATTAAGATTTATTTTGTATTTATAATTTTTTTCTAAAAAGTTATTTTAAAAGTTTTGAGTAAGGAAATTGATTTGAAAGGATAAACTGCATTAAGAACGTCGCCGTCAGTGCAATTTGAACAAAAACTTTTGGCGAGAATTGAATCAAAGTGAAAAATGCAATTTTGCAGCCCCACGCAGTCTATGCAAAGGACGTGTTAGACATCGAGCAATTTTCGACGGTGAAAGGCGTCAATATAGACGAATCGGATTCGTCTTTCTACAGCAAATTCAATACGGGTTGCGTCTCAATCTCCTGGCAGAGCGAGATGATAGAGACCGATTGTTTTCGGCAATTGAACGTCTTCTACACGCAATGGGGGGCCAAGACGCCGGACCTCATTCTCACCCCACCGACGACGCCGGAAAAGAAAGGATGCTTCCCTTTTAGAAGAAAGGTTCGCCCATTATACATTTAAATAAATAAAAAAATAAAATTAAAGGGATGCATCGGTTTTTAAAGTGCAAATTGCTTTGTGTTCTGCAGAAAAAACTGCCAGCCAGAATGCGGCCGATACCAATTAACCCCATCTTGTTGGAAAGCTGATGGCTTTCGACGAGCGAAGAAGCCACCAAGAATGACGATGGGCCAGCGAAACCATTGCGTCTGTCTTCCCCGAATTATCTGTCACACTCATCCATCGTAGCGACGACGAATTCTCTGTGTCTCTGAGCAGCGCACACACACAATCTGTAAATACAGTCATCGCATTACCAGCAACAGGCAACAAGCAGAGACACTGAAACTAGCGTAATTCTTCCGTCATTATCATATTGTATCAGAGTAATGTATAAGCACGCAAATATTCAGTGGATGCGCTTTCGTTCGTTCATAATTTTATCGTGTGCCAAATTGGCACTAAGGAACAGACACTCGAAGGAGCAATTCTTGCAATCATTGTGTTCATTTTTAGTCACTTGAGTTCCTTCCTTAGTGAGTAGTAGGATAGAGGTGAATTAATATACATATGCCAAAACTAGGCCTACAGATAGTTGAAATGAATGGTACCTAATTAGAGAATGAGATTTACTAAGCGCGCAATTACTAGGTGCGCGTATCGAAGAGGTAAAGGACCTCTGCGGATTTGTAGATAGATAGATATACATAAATATATTGATGCTGTACACGTTTAGTAACCCTTTAATATGAATTGATTGATCAATTGATTAATTGAAATGATTAATTTATTATATGCTGTTTGACTGAATTTTTATACTGAATGCTCAAACGTGCTCAAAAATTTGTTTATTAGTTTCTATTGGCAGAAAAATGCGCACATTTCTAGATATCCACCACAGGAGAAAATTGGCCCAAAGTTAATCGCGTTTAGTTTTCTAAGACTTTACACAAACTATATTATAATTTAAATCTACCTCGAATTTACTGTTCAATGTAATATTATGTACGATAGGTTAATGATAAGTGCTATTTTTTTAATTGCATTTTTATTTCGCTGCAACAAAGAAAAAAAACACAAAAAAACCACACACACACATTTGATGTTGAAGCGAATTGGGAAATATTAACTACTTTTATACAGGACACAAGCACAGCACACACTCACATATCATTTGGTTGGTTGGTGGCCCCCTCTGAAAACGATGATGGAATATTTGATTTGCACGAGACGTTTATTTCCTGTAAACTGTGATATAAACTTTGTGGACGACTTTTTGGGTCAATTTATTAAATGTATAGATTTTTTTATCTCTCTTCTTTCATCCACTGGTATTTGTTACTCGTACTTAGTGTAAGTAAATTACTGTAATTTACTAAAATGAAATTATTCTAAAAAAAAAAAAATGAATCTTGTTTACTTTTCAAAGACCAAACTTTTCAGTTTTTATTTTTTACAGTTGCTCATAGTTTTTCATCAATCCAATAAAAATTCCTTAAAAATTTTCTTTATTGTAATAAGGGAAATAAAGCCCTCCTTTTATTATTATTATTACATAAATAATATTAATTTATTTTATTTCTCATTAATTCTTAATTAAGTTGTAAAAATTTCATTAATTATTTTGAAAATTTTCCGGGTTTGATTTGATAAAAGACCTTTCAACCGGAAAAGTTTAAACAAAATGGTATTTTTCTAAAGTTAGTGATTTTAAATAATTGTGGCTGTGCTTATTTTATTGTTATGATTTTATTTATCAGGAATAAGCAAATTCGTAGTCATTCAATATTCCAAGGAACGAGTACATATCCTAGGACAAATGGCAATTTACCGGTGAGTTTTTATTATTAATAATCATAGTAAACTTTGAGACTGTTATTTTTGCAATATTAAGCAATCCAAAATTTCCGTAATGGAATGGTAATTTCGTTTTTAATAAACCAAACAAAAGCATTTAATTTATAAACTGTATAATCGAAAGTAAACAATAGAATGTACTGGAAATTACGTCTTTTAGCAAAAAAATGTAAACATAACTTTTTTTTTATGTGCCATTGACGCAATTTCAAGCAGTTCAACAAAATTTAATTATAAATTTACATCCGTTCAATTGTATATAATAATTTGATGACTTTATTGACGAAAAGGGTGTTCATTTTCAGTTTCTGTAAAAAAAAAACTGCTTATTTGTTCCTATAAATATGCTTTAATTAATTAATTAAAAATGCCTCCACAATCGTTTTTATTAAAGAATTATAAAAAGATTAATTAAAGAAAATAATTCTGTGGAGTTAATGTCTTTTTCAAAGTGTAAAGGATCTGTTTAATAGACGCCTTAGTCATTTAAACAATTTACTGGTTGGAAAATTTGATAAATTTTTGTCAAAGTAAATACGAAATATCGAAGGAAAGGGGCAACTTGATTAATATTGCAAATAATAATCTTTACTTTTTTACATAACTGTAAACAGTTTGCCTTTCTGCACTTGTATAGAGTCCTTTCTTATATGCCACCTTCAACCAATCAATCCTTTGTTCCGTTTATCTTCGTTAGAGGACTTAAGGTAAGAACAAAATTTAAATCTTCGATGTCCAAAACACTTGAAAACCCCGAAAAACATTGCATTTAAATTTTAAAGGAACTCCCCACACTCTTTGAACAATTTAACTGAAAACTTCGAGTTATTATAGTCTAATATGATTTATGTAATAAAATTTAAAAAAATAATCCATTGAATTAGTTTAAAGTCATATATTATGGCTTAATTAATTACACTTATAAACGTTTATACAATAAAAAAATAATTAACTAATAAAAACATATCTAAAATTGACTGTTTAAAATTACTGCGTGCTTATAATAAATATTATTGCAATTTTGGCACAATCATTTCCTTTGCTGTTCTCTTCGAAATCTGCTAAACAATACGTAAAAGATCCACAAAATGACAACGCAACTTGCGTAGAAAATTATTATTGCCGGAATGTAATTTACATATGGATAGAATTCCTTCTGGGATTCCAAATATCCGTTCGTTTGAAGCACTAAAGTCCCGTTCGGAGGTGGACAAGGTAATTGCACTATAATATCCTGGTGTTGCACCTGAAACATAAATAACATTTCCACTTAAAATAATCAGTTTTTAATTAATGAAACAAGAAAAAACTCTACTTGTTTGTTTCGGCAAAGCGTAGTAGCTGAACTGCTGGCAATAGCTTCCTGCGAAAACTCCCTGGATAATAGATGCGGCAATAGCCAAACTTGCGGATTTACGTAGTGAATCCACTTGAAATAAAAAGCCAAGTGTCTGTAATGCAGCAAGAATCCGTTGGTGAAACTGAAAACGGTCATTACGAGGCAGCAAAAAATAGTTCCCAAACTTTTCCAAGGAAGTCCGTAGACGCAGAAATTGGTGAAAATTTGCATGCAACTTAAATAAATAAGCATCAAACCTGTAATTTCATAAATTAGTTGAATTATATTGCCTTTTTTGCTAAATAATAATAACAAACCGATATAAATGTAAAATCCGTAATAATTTGTCGTGCTTTGTAAGTAAAGTGCCGACATCGAATAGGAAGGTACAAGGAAAACCAGCCAGACGAATAACGAGGGGAAAATATTGGCGAAACTCTGCGCGCAAAAATTGTTATGATTATTATATGCGCTTGTATACTCGTATACTTTTACGGTTATTGAGTGGTTGTTATTACCTTGGCTATGATATAGGTGAAGCGACCATAAAGTCTATCCTTAAAGTCACGCTCTAAGGATTTCCTATTTTTGCGCTCCTCTTGCACCGTTAAGGATAATATAACGGGCCATAAGATGATGTTCATGGTCGCGAAGTGGTAACCGAATCGATCGTTCAGAGTTAATTGGGGGTCAGTGTTCGGCACGTCCCAGAATATCGTTCCCATTACGATGGACAAACTGCAGGACAATATTATTGTCCCTATCCAAGAAATGAACGTGGTTGGTTGCGTGTAAAATAGAAATTTCCTGAAAAAGTAACTTTATTTAATTTTTTTAGATTAAATTTCAGTTTTTTATGTCGTTAAATTGACTTTTTTAACATTTTTTATATTTATATTTGTTGGCAGCTTTTTTCAAAATACTAAAAAGTAAAATTATTGATTCGAAGTAAACAATTATTGTGGTTTTTAATTAACTTTTTAGTGATCAAAACGAATTGCTTTTTATTTATATATTTGATCCGTTAATCAATTCAATTCCACAACAATTCTATTTTAATCAAAGGCACTGCAATTATTGGCTATTTTGTTTATTTGAAATTAACCATTCCTATTTCGAGATAATTATAGGGTTCACTAAATGCTTTGCAAATTTCATTTGCCCTTTAATTTTAAATCGAACTAAGCGGACTATTATTTTTAATAAAACATAAACTTTGTTGCGTAACTACCGATCTTCTTATGATATACGGCAGCGGACCTGGGCATCAGCGATCCCACAACACCTGGGCCTAGCTCTGGGTTCTTCCTTGGGCGCCACTCCACACGAGGGGTGGAGAAAATCATTAAAACTACTCTTTGGGAGTAATTGACTTTAATTAGTATTTTTGGCAGACAAGTGCACACGTTCACGCGGCTGGGAACAATTTAAACCCATTCATGGCCTTCTAGGATGAAATTTAAAAATTGAATTTTTGAGCACTTCAAAAATTAAAAATTAACAAAATGCATATTTTTGAACTCAGAATTG
>JASKGO010001258.1:0-17580 GCA_030556065.1 Holobus sp. GC000080
AACAACAATCCAGACAATTAGTGCACCGAAACACACAATGGATGCGTGTTTGGCCGTCGAACGTGAGGTCGACAAAGTGATTGCCAAATTTGAGGGCATCAACAACCATGCCAATCGAACAATCCAGGATCTCATTGAAAGCATTGAATTCCTGCAGAAAGAATGGGCCACAGGTATGCATTATCTTATTTTACATAACTCCTTTTGATTTGCCACTTTTAATACAGCACCAGAAGACCATGAAATGACCACCATCCAAATGGAAGTTTTGCAGCAAGCAATGAGCAAAGTCAAAGACACTGTCACAAGACTGGCCACAGAACACCGAGATTTACACAGTACGGTTTCGAAAGTGGGCAAGGCAATTGACCGGAACTTTGTATCCGAGTTTTCAGCCACCAGTGTCGAAGAACTCTTCACCACCCCCGACAAAATCAATTTGATAAACAAAAGCTTGTTTGAACACTATCAGAGACATGGCTTTACAGATGTAGCACAAGAATTGGCTGTGGAATCCGTGGTGCCGACTGAAAACACCGAAAAAGAAATGTTCAATGAACTAAATCACATTTTGGATTCATTGAAGCAGCACGATTTGGAACCGGCTTTACTGTGGGCTGCCGCCAACCATGACTTGCTAGAAGCCCAAAATTCCTCTCTGGAGTTCCGATTGCATCGGCTAAAGTTCATTGACCTGATAAAGAATGGCGTGGACAACCAAAGAGAGGCAATTTCTTATGCAAGAAACCATTTCCATCAGTTTGTCAGTAAACACGAGAAGGATATTCAGTCGTTGATGGGAATGCTGCTTTATGTTCCCAACGGAATCAACAACAGTCCCTATAGCTGTTTATTGGATGCCGAAGAATGGGTCGACATCTACGAAATCTTCTTAAGGGATGCCTGCAGTTTGCTGGGGGTCAGCATCAATAGTCCTTTGGCCACCTGCGTCAATGCTGGCTGCACAGCGATCCCTGCTCTGCTGAATATCAAACAAGTGATGATGCAACGACAAGTGTCGGGTATTTGGAATGGAAAAGATGAACTGCCTGTAAGTCTCTTGGAAAATGTTAAAAATCGCTTTGAAAAATTATGTAAAAATTGCATTTCTAGATTGAAATCGACTTGGGAAACGAATCGCGATATCATTCAATGTTTGCCTGTCCCATTTTAAGACAACAGTCTACCGAGAACAATCCGCCGATGCGTTTAATCTGTGGCCACGTTATCTGCAGAGATGCCCTGAACAAACTGTGCAACGGCAATAAGTAATTTTCTCTTTTTCTTTTATTTTTTTTGCAGTTTATTTTATTGTTTCTTCAAATTTTTTGCTATTTCTTTGATTTTTACTCAATTTTTTGCTGCTTTCTAATTGCTTCTTGTTTTCAGAATGAAATGCCCCTACTGCCCCATCGAGCAAAGTCCTAGCGATGCTCGTCTGATTTACTTCTAATTGCTAATTTAGACTGCCAAGAAACGCGACACAATGAATTTAATATTTATGCTGAAGATTCGAATATGATAAATGAAGAAATCAAGTGTTGAATATGATAAATGTACGGTGGAAGAAATGGATGGATTAACGAGGAAGAGGAAAATCCGTTTTATACAATTTTCTAACGCATTATAGGACCGTAATTAGTGATTACATTGGTCAATGGAATTGGTACTTGGGTTTCCTTAATTAGCGTTCTTTGAATGTGATCTCTTTTTGCAAATTAACTTCTTGTTTTTACTTTATATTTTTCTCCTAGTTTAACTTTTGTTTTTTCTGTTGTTAAGGCAAATGACTATAACGTTATTATATTTAGATAAGTTTATAACACTTTATTAGGATTATATAATTGATAAATAACATAAATAATATATTGTATATTTTTAAGAAACAATATCAATAATACAATGGTATAAAGACTACATTCGGATATTTACTATTTAAGTCATAACTTGATAACAACTATAATTTTACATTTGTTGTTTTTTTTCTAATTAATCTTATCTGACTTCAGAAAATTTATTTCTTTTGTTGCATTAATTTTTATTTATTTTTTTCATAGCTTTCTGTGCTTGTTGTTTTAACTTATAAGAATTTCTCAGAGATAAAATTAGAAAAAGACATTACTTCAATGACTAAACCTTCGATTTTTATTTGGAAATTCAAATAATTGATAAAAATAACAGTAAAAATTAAATAATTAATGTGAAATTGCGCTTTCAAGGTGACTTTTTTTTATTGCAAAATAATCTTAGGTTAGGAAACCTATCAGCTGTTTCACAAAAACCATCAGGAAAAAATTCCAAAATTCAAAAGTTTCAAGCAATATTTGTGTTTAAAATCGACAAAGCGTAATGTATAAATAGTCCCATCGAACAGACGAATCTAGATAAGGGATTTATAGATATGGAAAGTCATATAACTTGGTGAGTGATTACTGATTACTCATTAAATCCACACAGAGCAGATATTCATTGAAAACATGTATTCCAGGTATCAGAAGAAAATAGGAAAATACGATAATCAGCCCTGGGAGAAGGCAATTGAAGAATGGATCCTATATGGCTTGAGTCACATCCCTTTCAACCCTGCGAAACCAAAGAAAGATCTCATTGACTTGGATCTAGTTCGAGGTACTTTCTCTTTTCTGATTTAAATTCTTTTCTACTGCTTGCAACAGTTACATGACCCAGTTTATTACATTGCATACTTTTTTTTGGAATACTTTACAGGGTCTTCCTTTACCAAAGCAAAACCCAAGCATGGTTTCTTAACAGTTACAAGACTTTCAGTGCTTAGAACACTGTTTTTACCATTGTATGCACAATGGTGGATGGAACAAACGTCCCGAAAGATTTTCGCCATTTTATTCCTAGTTTATTTAATGCTGATCTGTAATTTTATCATTTATTTTACTGCCTTGGAGCATTTGGAAACACCAGTAAGTGTCTTTTTCCATTTATTTTGTTTTTTCGTAATAATAGCTTTTGATTGTTGATTTTAATTAGTTTTATTTTGTGTTTTTTTGTTTGTTTTTAGAATGCAAATGAGGTACCCTGTTCTGAAATATTGGTACCTGTTTTAATGCTCTGGATTTTGAGCTATGTGCACTCGCAGATTGTTGCCACTAGTCCTCTGAGTGTGGATTCTTCGAAAAATAAGACTAAAGGACGCAAATTGTACAGTAGGAGAACCCATAAGAAGTCGCAGAAACGCAAGTGCAGTGTGGGCTATGAAAGAGAGGCCGGTGGTACCAAAAATTGGAACCGCACGAGAAGCACGAGGAATTTCATTGAGAAAAATGTTGTTTTTCAGCAAACTGATGATATTATTCCTAATGATAACAGACCTAATATCTTGTAAGTATATTTTCTGCTTTAAAAACATGGAAAAAGTTTTTAAAAAAGTAATTAAAGTTAAAAAACAATAGAAAAGTCTTTAAAAAAACCCTCAAAAAAATGAAAAAATATTGCAGCATTCCTTTTGCTGACGATGGCTTCGATAGTTTCAACGGAAGCGCATCCAGTCCCAGCGTAAACGGCGAATTTATTCCTCCGCAAATAAACGAAAACAATGCCGAGGACAATTTAAGAGATCCATGGCCTGCAGCCCCTGAAAATATAAAGCAAGTATTACTAAATTAAAACATTTAAATGCAATTTTATCATTCCATTAATTGAATTAATTGTTTAATTAATAATTTTATTTGTTTTAGCGATGAAGTGGACCGTTTAAGAGTGCCAAACGAAGACGACGGCTTTGAAAGTTTCACAGGAAACGGCTCCAGTCCTAGCGAATGCGGCGAAATGGAACTGCCATCGACATCAGCCGAAAAACCATCGGAAGTTGACAAAGAATCGGCTAAGGATTCTGTTAAAGAAGAAGACATCACCGATAACGAAGACAAGGACGACGATGACGATATCGATTCTCCCAGATCGAGCAAATGCTCGATGAAATTCGGCAAAAAGTACTCTTTGCCGCCGCTGAATTTGGAAAAGAAACGTTTGCTTTGCGATTCCGACAGCGAAGAATGCAATTTCGGCAAGGAACGGAAGCATTTCGGGAAGAAAAGGGAGGAAAGCATTTGCCCGAGTGATGAAGAGGGTGAATGCGAAACTATTTCTTCTAGGGAGACTGGTAGCAGCCACATAAAGGGCACTGACGCCACAATTATGGGCTTCACAACGAATAGCGATGATTGCAGTTACAATTCGAATATTACCGAATCGGATACCCAATCTGATGTCGATGCTCCTCCGAATTTTATTTTGAGTCCTTATTGTGGTCCTTCGCATAGAGGTAACTTTTAATTTGTTTGTTTTTTTGTTGCATTTTCATGCAAAGATATCTTTTTTCTTAGGTTTTATGATTAATTTTAAATTTGAAAATCATTTTTATCTAATTTAAAATAATAATTTGTTTTGTTCTGCAGTAAGCTGTACAATTTGGGACCACAACGACGTAAAGAAAGCGGATCTCTCAATGATCGAAATAAGTTCCGTGATAATCGGGCGCGTGGAAACGATGCCGGAAAGTTTGGACTGCTTCTACATCGGCATCTTTCTAACGACAATCCTCTCGATTCTGCCCATAATCTGCCGCTTCTGTTACAATGCAATAGACAGCAGGAACGAAGAAGAAATGCACGTCTCGATTCTGCAAATAACGCGTCTGGTAATTGGGAAATTCTCCGATTCCTTTTCCGACGTTTTAGATGCATTGCTAGGAACCAACTTTTGGTAAAAAAGTTACGACTTAAACAATTCAAAAAAAGTATTAAATTTGTTTATTTTTTATCATAGGGAACGCATAATTTTAGTGACAGCAGCATTGCAGAGATGGATCCTCGGCTGCTTTCTGTTCTTTTTGCTGGCAGTGGCCGAGCGCACTTTCAAACAGAGATTTCTCTATGCGAAACTCTTCTCGCATTTGACGTCGTCGCGAAGGGCGCGCAAAAGCGATTTGCCGCACTTTCGTTTGAATAAGGTGCGCAATATTAAGACATGGCTTTCCGTGCGGTCGTATTTGAGGAAGAGAGGACCGCAACGAAGCGTTGAAGTTATCGTTTCGGCTGCATTTATTGTCACGTTGCTGTTGCTCTCGTTTATGTGCATGGAACTGCTCAAGGAAACGTTTGTGCTGAATTCGCAGTACAATTTGGAGATTCTCATCTGGAGCATTAGTTTGGGCATCATGATTTTGAGATTTATGACGTTGGGTGTGAAGATCAATAAGAAATACCGCAATTTGTCGGTACTGATCACGGAACAGATCAATTTGTATCTGCAGATCGAGCAGAAACCGAATAAAAAGGAAGAGTTGATGGTGGCGAACAGTGTACTGAAATTAGCTGCTGATCTTTTAAAGGTAATTCACTTTTTTTCTTTTTGTTTAATCGTTTTCTTATTTATTTTTTGTTTCTTTATTCGTTTTCTTATTACTTTTTATGTTTTCTGTTGTTATTTTTTAAATTTTATTAATGCAATTTCTTTATATAGAAGTAAAATAAGTTTTTGAATTGTTTCAGGAGTTGGAAAGCGAATTTAAAATCCTAGGATTGTCTGCCAATCCGGTTTTCTATAACGTCACGAAAGTTGTGATACTGTCCGCTTTGTCGGGCGTCCTGTCGGAGATTTTAGGCTTCAAACTGAAGCTGCACAAAATCAAAATTAAGTAAGAATTCGAAAAAACAAAGAAGTAGCAGAATGAGATTATATATTTATATATAAAAATTAAACAAAGAAACTGATAAAAGAAAGGAAATGAGAGAGAAAAAAAGAGAATTGAGTGCGGTATTTACTTAAAAACAGTGTTTAAATAACAAAAACAAAAATGTAAAAATCCTCTTAGAACTTTTCGGTTTTTGTTGTTTGTTTTTCTTATTTAGAGAAAAGTTAACATAAAAAGTTTCTTATTGTTTGGATTATCAAAGCTATTTACCACTGTTAGAAAGTCTTTATTGTAGTTACTAGTTGAAAATTGTTTACTGTAATGAATGGCAATGATCTATTACTATTAATTATTACTATTAATCAATTAATGTCCAAGATCCCTGTGATTGTTAGGTTTAGAAACAATGTTAGAATACTATGGTTACTGAATTACTGCGAATTAGGTGTGTTAAATTTTAGGCGTCTGTGAAATTATTTAGTTTTGTTTTAGTTTTTTGTTGGTTTGTTTATAGAAATTTTGAAGAGACAGGGGTTTTAAGTATTGTAATTATTTTACAAGGCTGTCTTTATTTTTATATTTTCCACTTTGTGACATTGATTTTTGAAGGGTTTTGTTTATTTTACGCTTGATGCGAAGCTATTTCGTTTATTTTATTGAAACTACCTAAAAGTTAATTGACTTTTCGAATAAATAAACAATAGAAAATTAGTTTTTTGGTTTGTTTAATTAACTGAATTTGTTTTTCTATTGTTTTAAAGGTTTATTATGAATATAATATTCCCTAGTATTGACTGTTTGGTCAATTATTAGTGTTTTCATCACAGAAGTTATAAGGATTTATAAAAAAATAAGTTTAAATGGTGAAAATTTGAATTTTAGTGGGAAAATTTTCAAATGAAAAGTTTTGTTTTTGTTCAATAAAAAAATATACAAAAAACAATATTTGTAACACCAATTGAAAACTATTGATTTCTTTGTTGAAAACATAAGTAATCTATAAATTTATCTAGTCCAAGGACACCGAAAAGGATCAATAATTACCTTTCGTTTTTCTATAATTTAGAGTGTCAAGGATACAGGACACAACAAATTCTGTCAAAGTTTCCACCAGTTTCCACAACAAGTGATCATCAAGAACACCTTTCTCAGACCACACAACGATTAATTTTAGAAAATACAACTGAAAAAAAAAACTGTAAAATTAATACAAAAAAACAAAGTGCAGTGCAATGTACAATTGAATTGTTTTTAATTCGCCAATTACAGTGTGTTCATTACATCACTAAACACAAAAACAAAAAAAGGGAATATCAAATTGCCTGCAAACATGTTTTTGCTTCAAAGTAATTAAGCCAGTAGAAAGCGCAGCAGCAGCCGCATTAAATGAATGATAAAAAAGTGCGCCTAAAAGAAATTACAAAACTATAATTAAACACCACTGATGACTCATCTCTTCAAATGCAACTGTTGTTGCTAACACAAACGGCAAAATTCTTCGGTCAGCAGCCAAGGTTTACTATTTCATTTCAGCCAATTAACGTTAATTAATTAGCGTGGCGCTATTCGGTTCGGTTTCCAGTTGATTCTCCGTTTGATAATTGAAACAAAAGCAAACAACTCCAAATGATGTGCCTTATTTTGAGGTTAGGTGCACCTGCTGCAACTGCAATTGAAACATAATTTTTGCTTGAAGAAAAAAAAAACAACCCGAAAACGAAATATGGAAGAAAGAAGAGTGGCCGATTATTTTGTAAGTGTGGGACTGTGCGAAAATTTGCAAACATTAGATTGCGATCTAGTGGCTTGGTCTGACAGTACTCCTTATAAAAATGGATACGACCAGGAACCCATCACTGATATTGGTGTGATATTTCCACAATTGGGCGAAGTGCCGCCCGATGATTACGAAGTGGTTGAACACACACCCACCGGCCTCAGTGCCAATCTCAATCACGGCTCATTGCGTAGCAGGGAATGCTATTTGTGTTTCCGCAGAGGCAGAGACAAGCCCCCTTTGGTTGACATAGGTAAAACTTTTTGTTTTTTGTTTATTGCTGTGTTGAGTTTGTTGAAACATTTGAATTGTTTGATTTTCAGGCGTTATGTATGATGGCAAAGAGTACTTAATGCAAGATGCTGGCGTTGTTAAGGAAAGTGTGGGCGGAAATGTGGCGAACGTGAATAATTCCACAACAATGACTTTTATTACCTACAGAAGAGGCCATCCGACGATGCCCTGCAATGCGTTAGTTGTTACGGATATTTGCGTGGTGATTGCGAGCCGTGGAGAATCGCCGCCGCATGCTTTCTGCTGCATTGATAAAAACCTCAATAAGGGTTTCGTAGGCAGCGACGTTTTTCTTTGTTATAAGAAATCAATGAACAGGTCTAGGATCCTCACTTATAATCCATCTGCTATTTCAAGGTAATTGATTTTGTTTTTCTTTATTTGGTCATTGTTTTTGTTGACTTTTTTGTAGCTTTTCTTCAGTTTTTTGTTGTTTTTCTTTATTTTTCATCAGTTTTTCTTCAGTTGTTAAGTGAAAATTGCATTTTTCAGGTATCCAATGAACGATTTAGAGAATTTTCCGTTTCCAAGCACAGTACCAATGTTTTGCTTGCCAATGGGGGCCTCATTAGAAGTGTGGCCCCGCGAGGCGACCCGACCGAAGCCCACATTTAGTACATTCGTCCTGACAGTGTCCGATGCAAAGCACAAAGTCTACGGATCCGCTTTGACTTTCTACGAGGAGTATCCCGAAGAGAAACTCACCCGAATCCAAACGGAACTGTTGAAATACGAGCCCTCCGAAGAATACAATTTGCATACCAGCAAAAGTATTTGCGTCCTCTCCCATTGGCCTTTCTCTGATACTTTCAAGCAATGGCTTCACTTTTTATACGTAAGTTTTATCGATTTCCTCCCGAAAAAGCAGAAAAACATTAACAATTTGTTGTTTTTTTAGGACATAGTAACAAGTGAACAGCCCCAAGCAACGTCCATTGAACGGTACATTGTCCAGTTGTTAGAAGAAGTACCGTTTCCGTCTCCCAGAACAGTCCTACAGCCTTCTGCAGACTTCTCCATCCGGTTAATAATGACGCAACCGGAAGACTTGCCGATACCGAGAAGCGCGGCCGGTTTCAAAGATCTCCTCGTCAATCTGCGCTCGGAAAACAGCATGCTGCTGATGCTGTTGGCACTGACAGAGCAAAAGATTCTGATTCATTCGCTGCGATCGGATACTTTGACCGCTGTGGGCGAAGCGGTTTCCTCGATGCTGTTTCCCTTCAAATGGCAATGTCCTTACATTCCTTTGTGTCCTTTAGGTGTGTATTTCGAATTTCATGTTCTGTTTTTAAACCGTAGTAAGCTATAAAAATTGTATTTTTTAGGATTAGTAGAGGTGTTACATGCACCTTTGCCATTTCTGATTGGAGTCGATTCAAGATTTTTCGATTTGTATGAGCCACCAGCGGATGTAACCTGTGTCGATCTGGACACCAATATCATTACAGTTAGTGAAGCGCAAAGACAGCATATTAATTTAAGGCTGCTGCCGAAGAAACCGGCGAAAACTCTAAAGGCTACTTTGGACAGACTTTATCTGAACTTGGTTAGGCCTAACAAGGATACTTCTTTGAACAGACGCAAGGATTGCGACGAGGATCCTTTGGAAATGGAGTTTAATAGACGCAGACGTGATGTAAGTACCTGATTTTTATTATTTTCTTTCGCGTTGAAGCTCTGAAAAGTAATTAAAAATAGATAGCGCAAAGTGCATTTCCTTAACGCACTTTTTAAAGGTTTAGAGTGCTCTGCCGGTTTGAAAGTATTAAAAAAAGCTTTTTAATTTAAAATGTCGCACCTTTATTTTTTAAATTTACATTTATATAAGTAAACTGACAAATTATTTACTGTTTAAGACTACTAGATCACTACTCATAAACAAAAAGCACAATTAGTTTAATCTATAGAGTCCAAAAAAGTTTGCAATTTTATTAAAGATAGTTTAATTATGGAGCTTTAAAAAGTAATTTGCACGTGGCGCCCTCACAATGGAATTTAACCCTTTACCTTGCATTTAAAGGGACTTTAAATGCTTGAAGCGCCCTCACAGTGAACTACTGTTATTTTGCCGCATTTATTTAAAAGTTTGAAACTTTTTTTGATTACATTTTCGCTGTTTTCGTAATCAAAGACATTATGAAATTAATTAAAAAAAAAAACAAAGAAAACATTAAAATCAAAAGAAAAGCTGCAATTATTTTGAAAAAAAAAACAATCAAATAATGTTGGTACTTTAGCAAGCATTGGAATTAGAAATACAAGAGTCTTTTCTGAGATTCACGGCGTCGATACTGAAGGGCTACCGGTCGTTTCTGCTGCCGATAGTGAAGGCGCCGACGGTGGGCACCACCGATCCCGAGGCCCTCTTTCAAATCAATGACTTTCTGAAATCGCGCGACCGCAGCCACCAAAAGTTTTTCCAATTGCTCATAACGACGCAAATGTTTATCCGGTTCATCGAGGAGCGCAGCTTTGTGGCCGACGGCGACCACGGCCTTGCCTTTTTCGACGAATGCACCGAAAGACTGTCGTCGCAGCACGACGACGACGAAATCCGACTGCTGGAGGCCGATGTGGCGCACACAAGCGAACGAACTGTGTTCGTTCTGCCGCCTGAACCTTCAGAGGACAGCAACGGTTTCATCTACAACGAGTTCAAATTAAATCCGCAGTTTTTGAAGGGGACGCGCAAGAAACGCGATCATTTGTCTTTGGTGCAGCAGCAGCACGTGACGCCCGGTTCGCCGATGGCGCGTCGCACCAAGCACGAAATAAAGTCGGCGCAAAAGTTGGCGAAAAAGTACGTGCGGCATCCGTCCTCGTGGGCCCGCTGTTTGAGCGGCACGTGTCACACGCTGTACTTTATGACGTTGCCCAGTTTGGTCTCGCTGAACGTGGGCAGAGAGAGGGCCGTTTTGCAGCAATCCTACGATCTCTTGGTGCGCGCCACGCAGCAGAAACTCGTTTGCGATGAGATTTGCTACAGACTGATGATGCAATTGTGCGGACAACTCTCGAAACCGCTCTATGCCGTTAAGTTGTTGCTGCTGATGAAGAAGAACGGCATTCAGCCGAACGCCGTGACTTACGGTCTGTACAATCGGTGCGTCCTGGAAGCCGAGTGGCCGGCTCATTCGAGCACCAGTCTGCTACTGTGGAATAAGTTGCGCTACGTGGTCCTGGGGGCGGCCAGGTTCCGTCGGGCGGCTAAAAGGCGGGCCGCTAGAAGGCAGTCGGTGTCGAAGGAAACTGGTTCGACCACTGAATTGAATCAGGGGGATCGCGTTGCCTCTAGGTCTTCGTTGGATTCGCACGAAGCCGTCGATGGCGGTGTCTTTGATCGGTTCTACACGCGCGTCAGTAGCATTGTTAAAGGAAGCATGTCGAACGGATCGGAACAAACGGATTCCGGTGTTAGTTTAAGGGATCCGGAAGTCGACGATCCCGATTGTTGTGATCAGGAGTACAGGGCCGATGTGGAAGCGGAAGCTGAAGCTGAAACTGAAGCAGAAGTTGCAGCCGAAGCAGAAGCAGAAGCAGAAACAGAAGAAGTGGTTCCTGAAGATGTACATATCAGTTTCACGCCGCCGGTCAGTCCGTCCGAATATATGCGCATCTTGTCGCGCTCAGAGAGTGCCGGTGATGCGTCCATCATCGACAAACTGCAGCAGAACAATAATAATAAAACTTGCTCAAGAAGTTTGCAGTTTACCACTGAAGAAGCGGAAGAAGATGAAGTCGATGAGTGTTTAACTGTTGAAAATCAACTTGAACAAACGTCTAACAAGTAAGTTTCTTTCTTTATTTCTCTTTTTTTTTGTCTAAATAATTTTTTTAAATCTTTGATTTTTAAATTGTATTAATTAAAAAATGATATTTAAAAAAATTAATTTTAAAAATTTGGAATTTCCTGGTTATTTAAAAAAAAAAAAACGTTTCTTATTTTTATTTTGAAGTATAGTAAATTGAAAAATCCGAAAATTTAGAATTTCGCGGACCGTCATAACGGAAAACGATCCGCTGGGTGCGTTGGACGCGCCTACTACACCGCCGCCGAGTGTGACGCCGCCGCCGGAGCCGTTTTCGAATCAGCAAACGCCCAGCATCGAAATCCCCACAGATGATGTACCAATTCTCTTCAAGAATTGCGTCCATCGATCGGCCACCTTCGAAGGCAGTCCTCCCACCGGAAGTAAACTGCATCGATCGGAAACTGTGCCGGCCGCCACTGTCGCTTCGAGTTTGGCCAGTTTGGGCTCTAGTATCAAAATGAGTTTCGGGTAAGTTTGTTTTTGTTGTTGTAAAAAGTGTTTTTTGTTTGTTTAATTTTTTTTTTTATTATTTGAAAAGGCATGATTATTTTGTTTTTGCTTCTCATCTTTATAGTCGTTATTCGCCTGCTAAATTATCACTTAAAAAGAGCGATCTTAAAGTTTCCCAACATATTATGGAAACTATTAATCATTTTAGGTGAGTTTTTTTTTTGTAAAGGTTTTTCTTTCTTTCTTTTTTTGTTTGTTATTGTTTTTTTTTTTTGAATAACAAAAATGATTCTTTTAATTTTTTAACGTTTCTTTTATATTTGAAAGTTTTAATGTATTTTTTAAATACATTTTTCACTTTTTTTTTAATTCAAAGTCCTAAAAGTTATTTATAAAAATTCATTTTCTAAAGTTATTTATAAAAATAAATTTTCAAAAGATAAGAGACTTCAATTTAAATAAAAATAAATTACATCTATTGACATTTTTTAAATTACTTGCTTTTCGATTTGACTTGAAAAATGTTAAATGTGTTTTTTTTTTTAATGATTGTTCTTCGTTTTATTTTAATTTTTAAAATTACCAGTCTTTTCTTAATTTTATTTTACATTTGTTTTGTTTTTTCTTTTGCGGCTTGTTAGTCCTAGTAGTTTGACCAGTAGAAAGTCCAACGAATTTATCCAAGGCGGTTTAAGCTCGCTGAAATCGGCGGCCAACACGATGGCGAAAAAGCTGGACGAAATCAAAGAGGCCATAAGCACGTCGACGACATCGACGCCGGTGAAAGGGCAGTCGGGAGACCGTCTGGCAGCCGGTGACTTGGAAGCGGAATGCGAATCGACTGACGGCAGCGAGGGCGGCGAAAGACAGCGCAAAATATCCGCGGAATTCCCTTGCTACAAAGGCAGTTACGCGAATCTAGGCGACTTCGACGACGTACCGGACCAATTGTTTCCCACCGCCGGCGACAGTTCCAATGCCGCTAGCGAAATGGACATCTTCATTACGTCTTGCTCGCAGTGTCACAACTGCTCGTCGCTCATTTACGACGAAGACATAATGGCCAATTGGTCGGCCGATGATTCGAATTTGAATTCCGTGTGTCAGGTTTGTAAAAAGTCGACGGTGCCGTTGCTGACCATCAGGATTAAAGCGAAGGACGAGGAAGCCTCGAAACCTTTCAGCGTCCCGTACCTGAATCCCCTAGTTTTGCGCAAAGAACTGGAAAATGTTCTGTCGCGCGAGGGGGATTTGTCGCTCGCCTCGGAGAAATTCGTCGAGGAACATCCGATTATTTATTGGAATCTTGTCTGGTCCTTTGAGAGGATCAACGTGCAGACGCATCTACCGAATTTGTGCTTGAAGAGCAGATCTCTGAGCAGAACGAACAGCGATTCGGTTGTTTTGGCGCAGCCGGTTTCCGAGCAGGATAACAGCGAGAAAAAGGACGAGGATCCCATTGAAAAGGATGCGAGTGTCATGCAACCCGTGGAAGAAGGGACTGATCCTTTAACGCAGGAATTGGCTTTGTTGGGTAAGTTTACAAAGTTTTTCCTTTTAAATCTTGGTGGTGGTTTTAATCGTTTTTTTAATTAATAATAGTTGTCAAGGAGGAGCCCAGTAAGTATAAAGATATTCTAAAAAAGTGATTTTGTTGTTGTTATAAATAACTTTTTTATTTAAAAAACTGTTTTTTGCTTAATTAAAAAAAAAAAAAACGGTTTTTTCTTAAAAAAGAAAAATGTTTTGGGAATTATTTTCCAGAACATTTGACAGCTTTGGTGCGCGTCCAATGCATGTGGGACGATCCGCAATTGCACGGCGACAAGCCGCCGATGTACGTGCTGTGGGAGCAAAAGGGCGACCAGGAGGAGCTGCAGAGCGATTCGGTGCGCTTCATGAAGGACATCGTGAAGTCGGTGCGCTACAACGACCTGGTGGATCCGCTCAAGAAGTTGGCGCAGGAACGCCAACGATCGCAGCAACAGCGGTCCGGTCCGCCGGCATCGGAAATCACCAGGTCCATTTATCGCGAGCTGCTCTTCCTGAGCTGCAAAGAGTTCGGACGCGCGCTACAGTTGAACGTTTTCGATAAAACCTACGCTAACGATTTCTCGAAGATCACGGAGAAGGAGAAGAGCTTATTGGGACCGCAGGATTGGCCCTTGTCGGCCAGTTCGATCTATTGTCGCCAATATTTCAAGCCGTTGATGTTACCTTAAGTGCGGTAGATCGATGCAAATCCTAATTTTTATTTTTATCGGTCGTTCTGATTGATTCGTTCTTATCAACAATTAAGAACTCTTTCTTTTTTGAATTTCTGTTTTAGGTTTTATGGTAACTTTGTTAGTTTATTGTAAAAAAAAAAAATGAAAAATGAAAAGGAAGGAAATTATTAACGATACACACAGATATTAACAGAAGTGATCAGCGTGGCCTTTTTTCGTCCCATTTTTTCTTTGGGAAAGGTACTGTTTCAATCGGTAATATCGTATTGTGCTCACTAGCGGTTTTATCACTTATTATTATTATGAATTGATATTTGAGAAAAGTTATATTGTCTGTTACTTAATTAATGAATTCAATGTAAGCGACTGTTTTTATTATGTTTTTTTTTCCTATGTTTAGTTTGTAAGACAGGTTTTTTGATAAGTTGTGCAAAATTAGAATTATGTTTTTTGAGAATAAAATTGGTTTAAAGGAGTTTTTTATTTTATTTTTTATCTATTTCAGGGATATTGTTGCTAAACAAGCTGCAATTTTTTTTATTATTTCCTTTAAATTTCAAAAACTTAAAAATAAAGTATAATTTACTTTAAAATAAAGTTTTAAACAAACAAAGTAATTGAAATCAATAAAAAACATGCAAAATAAAGTACTTTTAAACTTTAAAGTTTCATCAATTTGTTTTCATTTCATTGGCATTTGCCAATAGAAATTTTTCAAGTTAAAAATACAAACATATTGATTTCTTTGCTGATAACACAACTAACTTATAAATTTTTGTTTTTTTGTCGCATTTATTTAAAATTTTGTCACTTTTTCTAATCCTCTTTAGCTTTTTAAAATACTAAAAAGCTGCATGATTTGTAAAATAATTTATTAAAAAGAAAAAGGGTATTCTTAAAAGCTAAAATAAAAATTGCTGAAACAATTAAATGATCAGAAATGATGAAATTTTTATTTTATTTATATTTATTAGAAAAGTTAAGCATCAAATTTTGATTTAAATTTATTTAATTTATTCTGAAGAATTAAAAAAGAGATAAATTTAACAGAAAAACATTAAAAAAAAAAAAAAGAAAAAATGAATTAAATTAATAAAACTAATATTTAATTTAGCTCAGCTATTTGTCGTAATCAATAAAAATCTTTATTGTCACTCATTGTGAACGAAAAACTTTCAGAAACAACAATGCAAAATTATAAACAATCTAAATGAGAGATGCAAGTATTTAATACAATAAACAGTTAAACAGTATAATGCAAAAGATTTATTTAATAGAACCATTTTGTTGTTGTTGTCATTATTTTTTCAGTAGGTTTCAATAGTTTTTTGTTTGTTTTGGTATTATTTTCCACAATCTCACCAATGATCACCATATATTATTAATTCGACCACTCTTTTTGCGCTTAATCGCTTAATTAATTAATTAATCAACTATTTCTTGCACAACAAGTATACTAACTTTACGTTGTTTTTCGTTTATATAATATAATATATAATATAATAATAATTAATTAATAATAATATAATATATTTGATATAGAATATAATTTTTTTATAATAATAATCACAATAATAATGTAATGAGAAAAACAATAACTTCGTAACATTACCATTTCAGCGTCTTATCATTAATTAATAATTTATATTGGGGTGAATTAGGGAGAGAGATAATAGTCGGGTACCCTTTCCCCGTTTTCGAAACAATTCATCAAATTCATCAAACTGAATAGTTTGTTTTTGTTTGCTTTTTTGTTATACAAGAAAAAGAATTAACAAATCGATATCGACAATAGTATTAATTACAATTAAAAACTATTTTTAATGATTATCATCGTTATCGCATATTATCATTATTAATTTATAATAATTGTTTTGCATGTTTTGTTTTCTCTTCGATTGTGTTTGTAACTAAGTGATGAAGATCCGCAGACACAATTTACTCAATTTTTTTGCTTTCTCTTTCATTTTTTTTAACAACAAATATTATCATTAGCATTTTAAGTTTTTATTTTTATATTAGCAAATTTAACATTAACCGTTTAGTTTTTCTTATTATTATTGGTAATTAATTAATAGTATTAGTGTTTTACTCCATTTTTTTTTGGTTTAAATTTTAGTAATTTTTGTGTCTTCTTCTAAAGTTCTTCAGGAACCATCTTGAGCAAAGCCATTTTCTTTTTGGCCACTTTCGAAATCAATATATCGATCGGTTTTGTCGTGTCGTACAGAGACGGTGCCTTGAAAATAATCAAACCGGTTCCGATAAAGCAGGCCAACGTGAAGATCCACAAGAACAACCTGTCGAGTACCATGGCGACGTACTTCCAATCCTCTTCGACATTTTCGAATTTGTCTTTGTTCCTCACGTGCTGCGCTATGAACTTGGAATCGGCCAAAGTCTTCTCCATGTCGTGCATGCCGAACTTGTCGTAGGTGGGACTGAGTCCGTCGAGGCCGGTGCGGCAGCTGGCCGGACTGTAGAGGTCTTCGTCGGCGCCGGCCAGCGGCAGCGGCGGGAACGGCTGCTCGGGAAAACAGGGCGGCATCAGGTCGCTCGGCGGCGGCAGACCCAAATCGAAGGTATCGAAACTCTTGCATTTGTCCAGCATCGACGGCACGTGGATGACATCGGTGAGGACGCTCTCAGTTTGCTGCTTGTCGGCGTCTTCTTCCTCTTCCTTGGGCGGCCGCTGTATGAAGAGGAACTTCGGCAGGACGCCGATGAAGATCACCTTGACCCACGGCGCCAATTTGTGGGTGACCGGCGAGCGGAAGTTTACGTTGAGAACGGCGATCGTGATGACCACGGAGAGCGTGCAGAGGAGCATGGTGAAGAGGAGGTATTTGCCTAGGAGAGGCACCGTCAATGAGGTGGGCGGGATGATCTCGACGAGCAGCAGGAAGAACACGGTCAGCGAGAGCAGGATCGAGATGGATAGGGAGACCTTCTCGCCGGAGTCCGATGGCAGGTAGAAGACCAGGATGGAGAGGAACGAGATGCCGACGCAGGGGATGATCAGGTTGACCGTGTAGAACAGCGTCTTTCTGCGCAGCGTTATGTTGAAGATGATATCGGGATAGGGTTCTTCGCAACAGCTGTAGAACTTTTCGTTACGCACTGCCGGGACACTCATTATGTCCCATTCTACTGATATGTAGTAGTCCTGCAGGTCGATACCCACCTCGATTTTGTTCGAGTTTTGAGCTTGGGCCAAATGACGCAAATCCACCTGGAATTTTTACATTTTTTAACATTTTACTATTTTTTACTTTCATTCAATTTTCAAATGAAAAAATTGGAAATTATTATGTTGAAATTTTATTTTCCAAATAATAAATAAAAAAA